>JAAAKG020147008.1:0-32447 GCA_010014905.2 Druon quercuslanigerum
CTAAAAATTAGTATAATTTTTAGTCAATGCTCACCATATTAAATTAATCCAAAGGCACTAGAACTGAACTTGTAATTTTCGAGAGACACAAAATATACCCCCGGTCGATATAACGATCACGTTACAAAATGTAGCTTAGAGTCTTGGAAAGGTGATTCAATATTGGTAAAGTAATATATAATTTTTACAGAACTGATATGAAGAATTTGATTTATAGTTAGGAGAATTGTTAAATTTTGTTCCTACAAAAGTAATTATGATATGAAAAACAGATGTCAATAAAATTATAAGAGCATATAAAAATGTTATACTACATATTTTGACAAATTGACATGCCCATTCTGAGATAATCACCTAAAGGATAAATCTACTAATTTCATCATTTTATCTATGTAAAATATCTCAATATTTCGGCTTTAAGAAAAATATATAAGATATACGTACAAGCATTTTTCTAGACATAATTTTAATTCTTACAAGCAGAAGTATTTTGCGCTCAAAAAAAGTGTAGGCGAATAAACAGGTGTGTGCAATTGATCACTTGTTTGTTAACACTGTACATATAGATTCGGGAAGTCGATTTATGCGAGTAATATCATTTTTATCATCATTTTTAAGTATTCTCCGTCAACTGCTGAGTTTTCTCATATTTTAAAATACAAACAGTGTAGATATTGTTCTACGCAAAGAAAAAATTGTTCGTTAATCGAGAGATATATGCTGACTTTTCCATGTATTCTCACAAAATATGTCTAGTGAGAATTAATTTACATCTTTTATTGGTTTACATTTTTTTACAAATTCTCGAAGTTCATATAGAGGGATAATAAATAAAATAACACTCGACTTTATATTTTAATAAAAAATAGCTAATTAAACACATAATTTATTATATAAAAAATAATAAATACTAGAGAGACCCTTTATACCCTTTAAAATACTTTGCAGTACTGTGAAATCCCGTGCAATCTTTGATCCTTTGATTCATATTAAATGTTTTGAAATTGTACAAAATTCTATCAAATCCGTTAAAATATGTAGAAATTTCATTTAGTATTCAGAATCTTATTAATATATTGTGTACCATAATAATAGAAATTGACATTTTTTGTTACAGTTTTCGTATGTCACACTGAATACCGTCCATTTTTTACATTTTCTAGTAAGTTTTTTTTATAAATATTGATTAAGAAATAACACTTTTTCTAATTAAAAACATGTGACAAAAACATGTAATTGGGAAGATATTTATTGTCGATTTCGCAAAGAAAATTATAACTTTTCATTATAAATGGTCAAAATCTGCCTTTTTACATTAATATTGTTAAAATAATGAACAATTCTCGTTAATTGTACAAACAAGGCGACTTGCATCTTGTTGGCGATAGTGAGAACGTGTGCGGTGACAGTTTGTATAAAAGGTGTGAGTGGAGTGTGAGGGGGGAAACCTAGGACGTGAGTAGGATTGTGAGGGGTGAATTGGGGAGTTAAAAATTATTTTTCAGAGTAGCTGTGGGGTGTGATTTGGTTACGTAGGAAAAGGGAGGTTAGATTTCAAGGGATCGGGTTAGTTTGTGGTCAGGAGTTTTGGGCCTTTAAGGGGGCAAAGGTGGTTGTCGTAGTGCCAAAGGATGTAAGGATAGAAAAAGGGTGTCTGCAGGGGCTGTGAAAAGTTTTAAGTAAAGCGAAAAGTTGGGGCGGTAAGCGGAAAAAGTCTTGAGAGACATATGTAGCTTGCAGAAGGTAGTTTTCAAATGGAGAGGTTCCAGTTAGCGATAGAAGAGCGGGGGGGTGATCAGCGAGAGTACTAACTAGCAGTGCTGCTAATGAATTCGACGAAGGAAATATCTCACGGGCCACGACGGCCAACTGTGCGTGGGTTAGTGTCGAGTAGCACGTCAGGGAAAGGGAAGAAGCGGAACGAAGGAAGCGAGAAGGTGTGGGAGAGAGCGTCTAGCGCAAGAAAGGGAGAAGATCTCTTAAACAGGAAGAGAGACAGTCAAGATATTCAAGAGAAAAGCGCGGTAGAGAGTTCATTTAAAAAAAGCGTACGGACATATAGGTCATCCGCCCATAAAAATGGATGGGCAGGCAGAGCAGAAGGCTCTCGGGGCGTTGATAACACAGATCAGAGGCCTAAGTGAAGGCGTAAGGGGGCCTATGAAGCAGATGGAAAATATGAAGAAGGACCTGATGGTAAGAGATGGAAGATGGGAAAAGGAGGTGAAAGAACTGAGAGAGAAAGTAAAAGGATTAGAGAGTGAGGTAGTGTCAGTAAGGAGGAGAAAAGAAGATAAAATGAAGCAGATGAAAGAAGAGATTAGAATGCGGAAAGAAAGATCAGAAAAACGGCTTAAAAAGGTGGAAGGCAGTTCAGAAATAGAAATAGGTGACAGGAGGGACGACTCGAAGAAAGGTATTTAGCAGAGGATAAAAATATGATAGAAGAGAAAGCGGGAGTACGTAGAAATTAAAAGGAGAAGAAAGCGTATAGGGAAAGGATAAGGGAAATCGATTTGAGAATGCAAAAAAAGAGAAGGCAGATAGGAGAAATAATATTGTGATAAGAGGATTCAAGCTAAAAAGCGAGGAAGGAAGAGAGGGGGTGGAAGCACTGCTACATAGTATACGGTGGGTTAAAGGCAAGCTAAGGATGGTTAGACTCGAGTGGAGAAAGGAGAATGAAGTGGAGGTTGTGGAATTGGATAAATGGGAAGAAAAGTTGGGGGAATGTGAAACATGAATAGAATAAAGAATAAGAAAGTTTTCATTATTCAAGATCTATCGAGGAAGAAAATAGATATGCAGAGAATGCTGAACGACAGGGTTAGGAGGAAGAGGAATGAAGGGAGCGCGGCGAAGGTCACTGCAAAATAAATTTAAAAAATGTATCGCAAAAGAAAAGTAGACGAGAAAATTTGGGTATGCAATGAGAAGCAAGAGATTTTGAAGGAAGTGCAGGGGAATTTGTTTCGTGGAAATTTAGGATGGAGGAAAGGTAAAGGTACTGTACAAGAACGTAGCAGGCGTAAAGAAGAAAGTTAAGGATTTCTAGAGGTATATCCAGAAATTTGATGTGGTGGGACTATAGAGATGTGGTTAGAGAGAAAGTAATGGAGAAAGTAATGAATAAAACCAAAGTTGCCTATGTGGTATGGGTGCAGGCTCCCGGAGGCGGTCAGAATAAAGAGGAAAGGAAGGGCCCTTGAAGGAATTATAAAAGAAGTTAGAGATGGATAAGAGGAATAATTTTATGGAGAGGGGGCCGTGAAAATAAGGGCACTAAAGATAGTCGGGGTAACTTGTAATTTTGTGACTGTGTACAATAAGGATACGACGGAAAGTAATAAAGAAAGGGTGGAAGACTTTGCAGGAGAGCGCGAAGAGGTTATGGTGGTACTTTGGCGAAGGAGTTTATTGCGAGAATCGGGGTAGGGGTGCCTATACAGGGAAGGGGAGATCTTCAAAAGATACACGAAGGATAAGATACTAAATAAGGAGGGGAAGATTCTAAGAGACTGGATGGAGGATAGAGGCTGGACGGTGACCAATTTTATGGTAACCGTAGACGAAGAAGGAGAATACACGTACGTGAGTAAGATAGGGGTATCGGTGATAGATTATGTGATCATGAATATAGAAGGGTAGGAGGAGACAGAGAAATTTTCAGTGTAAGGGTGAATGGAATCAGTCCATCAGTCAATACGTTTATGGATAAAAGGGGAGTGTGGGAGAAAGCATGCTGGGGAAGAAGGTTCGTTAGGAAAAAAGGTAAAACGGACTCGCGAGGCGATAGAGAATTATCAGGAGCTGTTGGGAAAGGTAAGCTTTAAGGGGGAGTTAATGGAATAGATATGGGAAGTTCTAAAAGATAAAGTGAAAGGGTGTGTGAAAAAGAAGGTATTCAGAAAGAAAAAGAAATGTATGGTAAAGCCGCGGTTGGGTAGGGGATGTAAAAAGATGACAAAGTGGAACGAAGAAACTGAAAAAAGAGAGAAGTACGTAGAAATTAGAAAAGAATCCAGATTGGTGTGTAAAAAAAAAGCTGGAAAAGTAGAAAGGTCTGGAAGAGGAGTTGAGAAGTGTTAAGACAGAAGGGGATGTGTGGAAGATAATAAATAGGCTTAGGGCACGTAGATTGTTGACAATTGAGAAAGCCGGGAGTGAGGAATGTAGGATATTTTTTTAAGGATTCATTTGAGTGATCAGATGCACGGAAGAGAGGTAAGGGGATTAGAAGGACGAGGGATATGGAGAGGAGCTGAATGATAAAAAGATGGAGTTAAAATGGTCTAAGACAGCAGGGCTGCGTGGCATAGAGAACGATGCGTGGTTGTTTGGCACACAAGAGACGAGGCAGAGGCTGAAGAGGGTAGTGAAAAGAGGAGTTGATCGTACCACGGTATAAAAAGGGAATAAGGAGTAGTATACAAATTATAGAGATAGGAAGAATGTCGAAGGGAAGGGGATACAGGCGAAGAGGCAGGCGGCTTAAGGGAGGCAATGAGTTTTATCGACAATATTTACGTCTTCCAGCAGGTGGTGGATAGAGAAGTAGTTAAAAAGGGTGGTAAAGTTCTCGCGTTTTTTTAGATCTAAAAGGCGCGTTCCCTTCGGCGGGTAGAGGGAGGTTGTGGGCCTGATCGAGAGTGTAAGAAAGACAAAAGGTAGGGTGAGAGGAGGGGAGGGACTCGCGAAGGGTTTTTGGATGGATAGCAGGTTCAGACAAGGATTGCGCTTAGCCCAACGCTTTTTGAAATTTTAGTTGCGGATATGGAAAGTAACCTAGCGGCCGGAGTATTATAAGAAGTTAGGGCAGAACAAGTTATGGTATTCAGGAAAGGAGGTGGGAGGGATAAGAGATGGGGGTGGAAGTAGAAAGAAAAGGGAGTATAGGAGGTCAAAGAGTTTTTGTACCTGGGCTTCCGGTTGCGTAGAAATGGTGGAGTGGATGGCCATTTCAAAGAGAAAGTAAGAAGGGCAAATGTGATGATGAAGCAGGCGTGCGGGCTAGGAAAGATTTTGCTCGAAGGTGATTTTTGAAGGAGAATAAAATTTTTCGATTCGCTAGTGATGATTGTCTTATTTTATGGAGTAGAGGTGTTAGGGGTGAAAGGTAAGTAAGGAGGTAAATACGATACAGGAGAGGTATGTAAAGTGGACATTAGGGTTGACAAGGAACATGCCGAACTATATTGTCAGAAGGGAGAAAGAAAGAACCAGTTTAGGAATTATAACAGGAAGTCGAGTGTGTAAATATGATAAGAAATTTTTGTAATAGTGGGGCAGTAAGTTATTTAGGGAGTGTTGGTGGGTGAAGAAGAACTGATGTAGGCGTAGAAAGTTGTATTTGGAAAGTGAATGGTATTTTAGATTGAATGAATTGCAGATGAATGAAGGGACAAGGATGCACGAGGGAGAAAGGTATATGAGATGATCAAAAGAATGGCATGGAGAAAGGCAGGCAGAATGGGAGGAGAAAATAAGATATTCAATGTTTAACGTGAACTATGTGTGGATTATGCTAAGGGAGAGTGCGCAATATTTGTGTGATAAAGGGAGTCAGGAGCTTAAAGAAAGGATGAGATGCAGCTCTGTGGATAGTTATAATAGGTTCTGGCTACCTAGAGAAAAGAGAATATGTAAATTGTGCGGGGTACAAAAGAGCAGTAGCATTAATGATGGGGGTATTAAGTAAGACGGAGGAAAAGAGGAGGAAGGAGGAAGAGGAATGGAAAAAGAAAGATTGCAAATAGGAGAGGAAGTAGGTGTAAGAAGAGGGTAAATGTTGTAAATTGTAGATAAGTATTAGGCGTTAGCCGCGGAAGCAGAGATTGGCAATGCGAGGGGCAAAGCGAGAAAGTAATGATATGCGTGCGAGGCGAGGAAGACTAGGCTGCAAGAGCGAGCGGTGTATGAGATAATGTGCCCTAAGATTATTAAAACCAATATAAAAAATATCATGTTGTCCAATTAAAAATAACATATATGTACGAAGTTCAAGATTAATTTGAGAAATTAAACAACTTGTTAATTCTTGTAAAAAACATCAATTTACGGAAAACATCAGCTTACAAACCAGAAGTGAGGTTTGTTATATTTTATACTAATTCTCTTTCTTTTTTAATATGTCTTTCTTTTTGAAGAATATTTTTATCACATACAGGTAATTATGCAATATGTTTTTGGGTTCCCAGATAATGTGCCTGCAGCGTCATCAACAACTTTTAGTGAAACCTCGAGAGCAGGTTCTGTGCGAAAAAATTAAGAATTTAATTGCATATTATCGAAAAATCGAAGTGCTTTTGAAGTAACAAAATCTTCAACATCATTCTTCGCAAAATTTGTCGGATTTTGGCCTGAGACATGTTTTGTGAGTTCGTCTGAGCCTTCTGGCATTTTCATCGTAGCCACCGTTGCCCTTTTCTGTTTGACTAAACTTCTATAATCAAAGAATGCCATAGTCAAAAGTTCTTCTGAAAGAAACCACACATGTCCTTCAAACTTTTCACAAGCGAATTTTGATGTTTTAGATTTAATGGACTTGTAACTTATTAATTTCTCAGTTAAATGTGTGTCATTGTATGCCGCAGCAACTGGAAAAGAAGCCTCAAACCAAAATGGGATTTGAATTTTGATCAAAAAAAGGCACAATACCCTATAATGGCTTGGGTTTCAGTAGATGTTAGCGTATACTGATTTCGAAACATCCAACTTTTTAGGCAGTAAATGGGAATTCGCGGCAGTTATCACGGGGTTGATAATTTTCATTTAACTGCAAATTTTCAAATTTGATTAGTTCTTCCTTTCTGATCCCAGTTTCGAAAGTGTTCGCTTGTCATTTATAGCAATTTAGAATAACATCTTATGGAAAGATTCCCATGCTTTACTAAACTTTCTAAATAATGAAGTATCTGGTCTAGATGTTGGACCAAGGCATTCTTTGCATACACTTACGACCATTATTTCAGGGATATGATGTCTGCAAGAAAAATACAGAAAATCTTATTCAAAGCGATTTTCCTGACCTATGCATGTCCCCTGAACTCTACCAGTGCTAACACTATACGTATCGAAGCATAATCCTACTATACAATAAACATGTCCCATGATTCAACAAGCTCTGCTACAGCAGAAGCTTGAGCATGTCCGGTAGCAGAGTCCATCTGTGACACACCCAAGATTTGAAATTCACCAGCGCTAGATACTAAAACAGGCAGTCGTTCTACTTTTTTTGAGTCAATGATAAATAACGTTTTCCATCTCAGTGCAATTATAAAATTTGGCCATTTAATTGTTTAATAAGTTAAAAAATAAAAAATAAAAACTTGGCCTCTTTTGGATGGAGGCCAAGGTTCAATTATGAGTGGCAACAGGACCATACCGAGGCGACGCACAGTGTAACCAAAAGAACTTTTTGTGGACAAAAGTCTGCAACCAAATTTTAAATCGAATATTGAGGGGCTTTTTAATGACCGAAAGGCTTTCGATCAGTGCAATTAATCTCTGTTATAATTTCAAATTTCGATGTAAAACATCCTCTGACATCCAGTCCCAGAAAAAGATTTTTTTGTGTGGCTGTGTAATTTGTCGTTTTCCTGCATCTTGTTAACTCATTTGTGTACCAAGAAATACAATGAATAACGCATAAATTTTATAAAATAAATTATTAAGTAATTATTAATAATTTTCATATGGTTAACATTTAATAATTATTAATAGGTAATTATTAATAATAAAATTACTTTGTTAATTAATAAAATAAGCTCCTAGGAAGGGTAGTTTTTGAAACCATGGGGTAATATTTTTTTAGTTGTAAGAAAATTCTGTACACAAAATGGAAGTTTAAGCATGTCAATTTTGTAAGGCCAGATGTTCGAAGAATTAACGTTTTTCTATCTACAAACAAGGCAACAAGAAGTCATTGGCCAAGTACATGGCAAAGAGTCATTGTAGATACATTTTCAATTGATTTCACAAAGAAACTGGAGCCTTTTTTGGAAAAATGGTCAATCTGGTATTTGTTTATAAAAATTGTTAAAGTAATTTCCAAACAGCAGATATTTTTAAAAAGTCATAATCGAGCATACATTTATCTCATATTCAATATGAAAACAGTGAATTTCAAACAAATAATGATTGCGGATAACAAAAAATGGCTTCTGTTCATTAACTTATTTAAAGCATTAGAAACCATTTTTTTTTCTCTCACCTACTGAAAACTATTGCTAGATAGTGATTACCTAATTTAAGATCTACTATAGTCAATTCGCAGAGCTTAAAAAAAGGTACATTTGAAAAGTTAGTATGAAATTATTGTTTATTTTGTTGGTAAATAAAAAATTTTGAATAAGCTAAATTAAAATTTTCGCCCCGTATTGATATAATCGAAAGCCTTTCGGTCATTAAAAAGCCCCTTAATATTCGACTTAAAATTTGGTTGCAGACTTTTGCCCACAAAAAGTTCTTTTGGTTACACTGTGCGTCGCCTCGGTATAGTCCTGTTGCCACTCATAATTGAACCATGGCCTCCATCCAAAAGAGGCCAAGTTTTTATTTTTTCTTTTTTAACTTATTAAACAATTAAATGGCCAAATTTTATTTCACAAACTATATTGATTATGCTGATTATTTTTTACTTGGCAGCATTTTGTGCATCTTAGATTGTTTTGGTAAGATTATAAAAACTGCTGTATCAATTTAAACTAATTGAGTAACAAAATGTCTCTTCTTGAAAGTGACTTATGAAAAATAAATATCCCAGACAAGCTAACTTACTGGCAATCATCCATGAGATAAAAACTTTATTATATCTAGATCAATGCAGCATAAGATTACTTATTTGTTACTTTGGTACCTAAAATCTTCAATAATCTGTTACAATCAGTATTTTCTTTTCTTGGAAAAAATGAAGGTTGATTATACTCTGTTCTTCTCCTTGGTGGTCATCTTTAATTATATTGGCGGATATAGTAATATTATGTATCTAGAATTTTAGATAAATTTTTCATCATTCCGATCAAAATTGTAAAGCAAGCATTCCTGCTAAATCAAGTAATCCTTGTCAATAATGTATTCCTGGTTAATCAACTGTTTTTTAGCAATTTAATATTACCATTCAACCAAGTATACCTTTGAAATCAAGTATATCTGTTAAATCAATTTTTGTTAAGCAATTAAATATTCCTATTGAATAAAATATTCCTGTTAAATGTAGTTGATCTATTCAATCCATTCTTATTGCGCAATTTAGCATTGGTATTCCATAGAGTATTCCTGTTTCATAAAACGACCCTAACGCCCGATAACTCCGGCTCTTGCAGTCAGCCACGTTGTATTGGGCTAACATTCCAATGCAACGAATTATGCGGTTACGTTACCAGTATCGCGCAGTGCCACCAACAATAGGACTTTCTCGGATGGAAGTCATGGTTCGGTTGTGGGTGTCGCCAGCCAATGGCCCTGGACAAACGCCAGAAAATCGTTTTAAATGTTCGGACCAACTTAGAAGGGATAACCATACCTGTTGGCAAGGAAGTTCACCGACACGACGAGGATACATGTATAGGTTATATGAGTGTTAGGTCATTGTGCACCTGGAATATGCTCGTAAAACGTCTGAGTATTCGAGAGATGAAGTATTCTTTTGACGCAAAGGAGGATATAAATATCTTTATCAAAAGAAACAAGATCAACATCCTCTAGCGAACATATCTTCCGTTTTAGCAAAACCACCTCTAAAGATAGCCGATAATGTCAAAATGAGAAGTAGAAGATCAATATTCCACCAAAAAGTCTGTCAGAATGGAAACATTAGCTCAAAATAATACTGCTCTCTCCGATTTGCTCCCTGAAGATAATAATGTCTAAAATCTTAACTGTGTATTTTATGAGAAGGCGATCTCGATGCTTATTGACCAAAGCAGTATTTATACTTCAGTACGCCTGCGTAGAACTCGCGACCTTATTGCACAGAGTCAGTTTAAAATTACATAGGCGAGACGACATGCACCAAACGTAGTGCGGGACTAGCTATAGAACATCCTACAAAAAACTCACTTCAAAAGTTAGGAAACTTGCTCGAAACTTGCGAAAAGCAAATCACCCGCTAAACACGTGTAAACAGTTGACCATAAAGCAGCATTAAAGAGAATTTAGGAAAAGTCCACATTTTCTACTTATCCTTTCCATCTGTTCAATAAAACGTCATGTCTGGTTAAAAACCTGCGTAGTCGAAAAGAGATTAAAGTTTTTTGGGAGCAAGTGTATGGAGATACTTATCAGCTAAATGAAGACAATTCAGATATCTCAATCTTTCTCAACATTTACCAGAGGTAATGGTTTCAACATCCAGAGGAGGAATGTCCACTAATTATTGCTAAAGAAGTGATGAATACTGTAGCTAAAATTAAAAACTTTTCAGCGTCAGGACCAGATAAAATCAACAACTTTTGTTGCAAGAAGTTCATTTCTACACACCTACATCTAACTCGTATGTTAACTACTTTCTTGAACGGAGAACAATTCATCCCGCAGTGATTGGTGGAAGGCTGCACGCTACTGATCCTTATGACCGAAGATTTGTTAAGTCCAAAGCACTACAGGTCCATGGCTTGCAGAAAAGTCAGCTTCAAGCTATTTTGAGAGAGAGATGGCAGGTTGCAGGGAAAAACTGTTAATAAACAGATATATCACACAGAATTAAATGATTCATATACAAAATCTGTCCATAGTTTGGATTGACTATCGCAATATACTCAATAAGTTGAAGCATGAGCTAATTATCCAGCTCCTTGAGTAACTGGAGGTGCAAACAAGAATAGGGTGATGTATGAAAAAGCTTATGCTCTTGTGGCGGAAAAGATTTGTCGTAACATCTGACAAAATACAAATATGGGTCTTTCAAGGAGACTTTAAGTTTGAAAGTTTTCTGCATCTCCCATTGCTACTTTCTTCTAGTGATGCGAAGAAAAATCTGGATACCCGTGTGACCCACCGAAAAGAACAGAATATAAGGTCAATCACCTTTTATACATGGTCGACCTTAAACTCTTTTTCCTTTCAAAACAGCCAGTCCTTGGTAAAAGATTCATATTATCCCACAAGAATAATTTAAATAAATATACAGGATGTTCATTTTCAAAGATCATGTGCAGCAAATTGTCCATATTATATTGTCTTCTCTTGGCAACTGTCATAAAGCAGCTCTTTCACTATACTCAGAAATATGATCAAATCCGGCAAGTTATAGATATAAATAATGCAGACAGTGGCAATAGTTTTAAGTTTGCAAATAAGGGGAAATCAAGGCTTTTAAAAGATTAATTAGCGTAGCTGTAATCGAAGAGTCCCTACTCTGACTAAGTTGATAATGAGCAGTTGTCCCACGGTGGTAAGAGTGAATTTACGTCTTTGGATGGATTATAAGTGGAGAATCCAACTAGCAAAGTATATGCTTTTGACGAATATGTTTTAATACACGTTTTGTGCGAACCTCATTCATTAGTGACACTGTTAAAGGTATTAGGGTTTTTTAATTTTTGGTTTAAAGGGTCATGGTTTACAAGCTAGAGCGCTTTGAAAAGAGAAAAAACAACAATGGTTACTTTATTTTAATATATTTTTCTGCTTTTAACTCAGCACTACATTTATGGGAACCACGGATGACTATAGGGCAAACCAGTGCTTGTTGCTGCCAACTATTGGGGAAAATCCGAAGCTGTAGAGAACAATTGTAAATATGAAGTAGATCAGGAAAAATCATTAAGCATATCAGTAGAATCAAGCGAAAATTAAAGTAATCTAACACTCGCATGTGATCTATTTTCTAATGAGAGCATCAAAAGAATACAGAAGATGTACATAAAAAAATGAATAAAGTAAATAAACGTCAGTGTGTAAGACATAATTTTTTCTGCAGAAAATTCCTAATTATCGAGCTTTATGAGCCATATCTGAATCATTGGTATTTCCGCTTCAGCCATTGATAGATTAATTCTTTAATCTTTTAATTCTTTAAATAGCCCCTAAAGAGTTGTTTTCCTATGGCGGTGGATTACATGAGGTCCCTGGGCCTGAGCCATCGTTATTTTCGGTGTTTTTGTTTTTGTAGACCATGTTAATCCCACAAGTAGCTCTAAAAATAAAGAATAATCTCTGCAGAGCTTTGCTTGAAGGGAGGGGGCGGTATACAGACGATGGGATTCGATCTGATAAATCAAAGTCTTTGTTAAGACACTTCCTCTGTGATTCCGAAATGTCCGCCGCGACTGAAAGGCGCACGTCAGGGTGTTCAAGGATTTGCTGATCCTAGTGTTATTCATACCTTAACCCGGCGATCATATATTTACTTGGGACCAATAGAAATCGTGCCCTCGATATTCCAAGAGACTTTGATATTACTTCCGGAAGGATCGCTCCTTAGTTCCTTAATTCCCAGAGCAGCCATACCTAGAGAAGCAGTCCCTCTAGTTCACCATCTCCAGGTCTTTAGTCCAATTAGATCCTTAAGCTCTTTCATGAGCTACAAAAACACGTAATTAACATAGAGAGTAAAGTATCAGCAACACCAAAATAATTATTTCCATTCCCAAGAAATCATTTAAGGCCACATTTTATAACCCTCATATCAGCAAGCTTCAGCTAAAACAGCCAAAAAAATGTAAGCAAGAAATAGTCACGCCAATTGCCTTTGCAAGATTCTAAAATATATGTATAACATCACACATTAGACGAACCTCATCTTAGCTTACTTTAACCACAACAACTAATATTTTAAAACTTTTTCGTGTGATTTTGATTATTATGCTAGTAGCAGGATTATATTTCAGAGTGTAGCAACAGTTTCAGGTCGGATTTATACATAATATGTGGCAGGGGTATTTTTTGGGATTTTTGATGATTATTTTATTCTTGTTACAATATCGTATTACCTTTTTCAGAAGCATTCGGAGGGCCACAAATGTAGGGGTATGTTTTAAGTGCAGCAAGAGAAAATGCGGTAATATGGCATAGGAGGGCAATATGGATATAGGGAAATATGTCACATGAGGTAATGTGGCACATATGTATGTTTCTGGTTTGGATAGTAGATTTGAGGTAATATGTGACCAAAGAGTATGCGTTTATATTAAGTAGGACAATATGGCACTTTGGGTTATATGGCACATATATTAATGTAGGATAGGGTAATTTGGTACATAGACTCTATGTTTTTGGGCAACGTAGTAAATTTGAGTACAATATTATACTATCTTTTTCAAAAATATCTACCAAATAGGGTTATGTATTTCGTTCAAGTAATACACTCAGTTAAATATTGTGCTATCTTTTCTAATAACATGCATATAAATTGAGTTATGCATTTAGTTAGGTCAGCACATTCAGTACCATATTTTACTATCTTTGCTAAGAGCATCCTCTATTTTCGAAACAGCTACAACGATGGCGCTGATATTTTTTACACTGAACGAATTAAAAAATTAGGTATCTTTTTCAATTAAAAAGACAGCTTTGATTTCAAAAAAATGATGTTGATTGCAGTAATAAATGTTCATTTAC
This sequence comes from Druon quercuslanigerum, assembly GCA_010014905.2. Taxonomy (NCBI): domain Eukaryota; kingdom Metazoa; phylum Arthropoda; class Insecta; order Hymenoptera; family Cynipidae; genus Druon; species Druon quercuslanigerum. The sequence goes on from JAAAKG020147008.1 coordinate 13,561, forward strand.
CCAAATTCTTTGCATCATAGACGATTCTGGTCAGATTATATAAATTGCGACATTAATTTATACAACTCAAATAACATTTTTTTTCTGCTTCATACTGGTTTATGAAAAACTTGCTTTTTATCATTTATAAGATAAGAAGTTTATTGTTATAGAATCATAAATCATCAGATACACATTAGTTTCATTGTTAACTAATATCAGTTTCTTCACTACTTGACCAAAATGAAGATCGTTTGCACTCTGGTCCTCCACTTGGTAGTCATCTTAAATTCTATTGGTGAATATATTAATAATTATAATTTATTTTTAACAATAAGCAGATTAATTAATAAATAATAAGTAATAATTTCCAATTAAAAGCATTAAAATTTTTTTCCATGTATGAGGCCATTTTCGACCTATAAATTTCAAAGCTTTGAGGTTGAGGTACAAAATTCAAGAAATTCTTCAATTAAAAAAAAACTTGTGATGTTATATATCCTTCTTAATACTTTGAAACTCATTAATTTTTTACGAATAAATTAAGCCTAAATATATTATTTTTTAAGATTTTTTAATTGCAGAAAACTCATTTTTTAATAATGCTACCTATTATTTGTTACTGCGTGATATGGTTACTCTTAATAATTTTTTACTTTGCTAAAAATTTAATAATTTAAATTTAAAGTTATAGTTTTAAATGTGCATTAATGAAATAGTTTTATATTAAAGGCCAAGAAACTAAAGTTGTTTAGCTTTGAAAGTTTAGATTCGCAAATATTTTTTTTAAGTTTCTTAATTTATAAATGCTACATAAGGATTATTCCATTTTTAATTTTTAATTTGTACATATAAATTCTTTAACCTAATGTGAAGGTATTAGTTTGATATTTCAATTGAATTCGTAAGCTTTTATCAAATCTCCACGTAAAAATGTGCCTGTCTCTTCATCTGTTATTTAAGGTATAAAAATACCAATTTCTTTAACCAATCATTGTTGAACTATATTTCTGATTTAGTCCATGAAAATTAAAAAAATTCAAAATTACATTTTCAACCAAAATTATAGGAGATATGGAACAATGTTTTATAAGCAAAATTTATTATATAAAAAAGATCTTCAAATTTCTTTGAATCATTTTTTAATTGGACGCATAGTTTTTGCTTTAATTTAAAAAAATTAAAAAAATAAAAAATAAAATTTTTGGAAAAACGACATAAAATACGAAAAAATGAACTCACAAACGCTGTTCACTCAACAAAATCTTCAAATTCAATCTTGATCATTTTTTATACGACTCGTAGTTTTTTAACCGTAAAAAAACATTTTAAAAAATTAATTTTTTTGGATGAACAACATAAGTTAAATTTCGTGTACTGTTCACCAAAAAAATATTTATAAATTTGTAATAAGTTATTTGTTGATAGGACGCAATTTTTTTTAATTTATTCGTAACAAAATTAAATGTTTAGAAAAATGTCACAAGATACAAACATGGACAAATCTGTTATTTTTTACGTCCAGGAAATTGGAACTTAATCAGTTTTCGAGGTTTTTAGGTGGTAAATATCACCGCGTAAGAAAAGTATACAGTATCACTATCTTCTTCAACAATTTATGACTTTTTTAACATTAATTAAACAACTGTAGCCCCAAAATTACAATTTTGTTCTAATATTTTACTTTTGCAGATCATGCCGAAATCCCTTAAATCTTATGAAATTCTTTTGTTACCCATTAAAACATTATAAAATAACTTCAAATGTTTAAAATCCATTGAAACCCAATAAAATCCCTGAAAAAAATCGTGAAATTTCACGTTATCTAATGATACTTCCTGAAATCATGAAAAATAAGTTATAATACCTTAAGGTCTTTGAAAATCTCATGAAAATTCCTGAGAATTTTTTAAAATACTTTAAAAACTTTCAAATCCTTTAAAAGCTCTTCAAATACCCCAAAAATCTTGAAATATACTGAAAATACTCCATTTTTGTGAATAAATGCTGTGAAATCTATTTAAAAAAATTTGAATCTCTATGAAATCCTTTGAGATTCTAAAAACTTATATAAATAACTTATCGAAAGCCTTTAAAATCCCTTACAATAACTGCAGTCTTTAAAAATTCAAAAATCCTTTAAAATATTGTTAAATTTTGGAAATCCTATGAAATCTTTTGGAATCTTTTTCAATATCCTAAAATCTTATAAAGCCTATAAAATCCTTTTAAATCTTTCGAAAGACAATTAAATTCTATAAAACCGCATATCAATGGAAATATTTCAAAATTATCTGCAAATATTTCAAATACTGCGAATTCCCACAATTTTTGTGAAATTCTTTTCAATTTGTAGAAATATTATAAATTCCTTGATATCATAAGAATAGTAGATTATGTACTAAAGCAGTGGAGTATAAAACAACTTTACTGCCTAGGTACATAATCTAATATTCTTATGATATCAAAGGCGACTTTATAAGTCTAAAATCCACTTTGTAGTTTAACGTTATTTTTAAATGAATTCTTCCCACTCTTTTCTTTCACTTTTCTTCCCCTTCTCATTCACTTCTACCTCGTTCTGACCACTTTACGTGCCGCTCGTCGCGGTACAATAAGGTGGTAATTTACAGCAGCAGAAATAATACTGAATATTTAATCTCTTTTTCTTTTTACAGAATTAGGTTCGCAGTCTAGCCAAACTAGTAGCTCAAGTACTTCTGGCGGACCTGCATCACCAGGATCTCTTTCGTCTGATAGATCTCAACGTAAATCAAGCATTCACGGTGAATCAAGTGCATCTAGTGAATCAATTATTGTTGGTCAATTTAATATTCCTATTCAGTCAAGTATTCCTCGCAGTCCTCCCAAACCTCGATCTCCTGAAAATGTAATTCCTGTTAGTCTGCGGAAGCCGTTAAAATGGATCGAGTTCTCTTTTCCTGAAAAAAGCGGTCTTCAATATTTTGGAAAACTTACGGTGAAAAACGGTACCAAAACTCGTAGGTTGAACAGCTTTTTACTGATACCACCAACACTCAAATTTGATGTACAAGTAAACGAGTTTGGTGATGTGTTTGGATTTAAGAAACTTCGTAGGTTGCCTGAAATTACTAGATTATATTCGAAAGCTTACCAACAAGTGGCAATAAATATTCACGGCGATAAGCCGGTTAGGCGACTTACCGAAACAGAAACAGCGTTTTTAAGAAAACATCCAAATGGTTTAGAAAATTAATTTTTCTAAGCGCAATATTTAATTGAACAATTAATTTTGTATGTATCTGAATGTCAATGATTCGTTATTGGGGTGGGGGTAAGTGGTCAAGATTATTTTTTAATTAAGATGTTTTTACGTCTGCAAATCAATAAGAAACAAAACTTAAATAGATTTGAATGTAAGCAACTATTTGTCAGCAAAGTCTACTGCTTAGTGCAGTACATAGTAGATAAAATGTAAAAAAATTCAGGTTACCTAATTTATAATTGTAGGTACATTACTTGTAATTTACTAAATACTATTAGTAGTAACTAGTAATATAAGTATTATTAATAAATGTAATCATTATAATTTGGGGAAATAATAATTAAGGAATAAACAAATATAAGGAGTGCCCGATAAATGACGTATGGTGCTTTTCTGACACTTTCAAGACACTTTTACCCTTACGTAAAAAATTGTCCTAGTTGCCCAGAACCCGCCTCAATTCAATCACTTAGCTAAAAAATAATTTTTCTGAATGAAAAATGAAGGCTCATAAAATAATGATTAAAACTAGTCAAAAATACTATCTGTTGAAAGCGTACATTGTTGGAAATTGAACTATTTTTAGTTGAAAATACAACAACTTGGTTGAAAATTCAACTATAGCTTTGTTTGAAGATGAAACAAATTCTAGTTGAAAATTCATACAGCTACGACAGTTGTATAAAGCATCAAATAATTTGGTTGCATTTTCTTAAGTATATACGAAATCCTAACATTTCATTAGTTTCAATTGTTTTTAAATATTGCAAGGAACTACAAAGGGTTTAATTTGATGCCTATAACCACCATTGGATAAGATGCTGGATAGTAAGAGCACCACTAGGACCACGGGCTCGATCTACTATGGTTACAGTTTTTTACAGTGTAGACCAGATTTTCATATTTTTGGGTTTCAAAGAATTCGAGGATTCTCAATATTAGAACGAAATTAAAAAATTTTCATAAGTTTTTATTAGTAGCATAGAAAAACCAAGATCTAATCTTCACAGCAATTTCAGAGTAATCTGCATCTACAAGCAAAATTACCTTTATTTTCTTGAAAATAATACGCAAAAAAAATCTATCATCTAGGAACCACCGATTTAAACCAATTTTAATATATTTCATAAACTTATCTTCGAAGTGATGCGTACAAATTGATTATCAGAACCAAAGAAGAATTTAAGTTTGAAAAAGTAATGAAAACTAGGCAAATTTATGTTAAATGATCAAAAGAGAGAGAGAGAGAGAGAATTAGTAAGGTTTTGGTTAAAGCGGAACTCGCTAATGTTTTTATGCAGGTTATATCCTAAATTACGTTATAAATTGTAGGGTATTATCAACCCTAAAAAAATTATAAAAAAGAAAAAATTATTTGGACAAACATAAAAAAGAGGAAAGAAAAATAAGAAGGCAACCAAACAAATCAGCTTCCTTCTCTTTTTTTACTTGGTTGTCAGGTATCAAACAGAGAGCATCGTTGTTTGGTTGCTGCTCCTACCTGCTAGGATTATTCACAATCGTTTTTATTGTGATTTGATAATTATTAGAACAAAAAATATGAGAGAAGTAAACAAATAGAAGGAAGGAGGTTTAGTTCATTGCATTATCATTTTTCTTTCCAATTTTTTTATTTTTGACCAAAATTTTCTTTTTCTTTTTTAGGATTTTTTAAGAGTTTTTTTTTTAAATTACAATAAGGAACATTTTTCAATGGTTGTTTCATCGTTGGTTTCTTAGTTTTGTTTTAAGGAATTCTATACATTAACTTTATTATTGGACGTTAAATATACTTTAAATTGAATTATGATCCCATTTAAATACTTTAGTTTTAGTATAAATTATACGAAATATATTTAAGAAATTATAAAGATGGATATCATTCTTTCATATTTTTGACCAAACAGTTTACTCATTTTTTATGCCGTTCTTAATTTTTAAAATGCAATCCAATGCTTTAAAAAATTATATATAAATTCAGTGACGAACTAAATTTCGTCACATTTATTGATGAAAAAACCTAGCATCTCCTGCGTTTTTTTTAATTTGAATGCATTCTTTAAACTGATTTCGTGATTAAATTATAGAAAGTTATGGAAAATTAACAACTAATTGTTACTGAAAACTAATCAAGATCATTATTGATACACTGGCTTTGGTACAAAAGTATAGACAGTTTCAAATTGCATGCATTACTGAAAAAGAGAATATCTACACAGAAACTAAATGTGCAGCTTTTAGAGAATGTTTAAAAGTTTAGAAAACTTTTTGTAACAATAAAAATTCATAAAATCAAGTGCAGAGCTTACTTATCAGTTACAGAGCTAGATAAACAAATCATTTTGTGTTTACAAAATGCATTACTAAAATTTTCTATTTGAAACATCTTTTATACAATAAAATTCGATAATTTAAAGAGATTACATTAAATTATTTATAATAATCTATAATAATTAAATGCTAGATTTTTTTATCCATAAATGTGACGATATTCAGTTCGTCACTGAATTTATATATAATTTTTTAAAGCTTTATTAGATAATAGTTTCAAGTACCTAAAAGTCGTCCGAGGTTATACGGTTTATATCAAGCAATCTTTGAAAGTATTGACAAGAAGACGTCACGTTTTATTTTTAAAGTATAAAGAATTTTTTGTTCAGCTATTGCTGTTGAGAGTTGCATTTTAAAAATTAAGAACGGCGTAAAAAATGACTAAACTGTTTGGTAAAAAATATGAAAGAATGTCTTTATAATTTTTCAAACATGTTTGGTATAATTTATATTAAAATTAAAGGATTTAAATTAGATCATAATCAAATTTAAAGTGTATTTAACGTCTAATAATAAAGTTAATGTATAGAATTCCTTAAAATAAAACCAAGAAACCAACGATCAGAGAACCACCGAAAAATGTTCCTATTCTAATTTTAAAGAAGATACTCTTAAAAAATCTTAAAAAAGAAAAAGAAAATTGTTGCCAAAAGTAAAAAAAAGTGAAAAGAAAAATGATAAGGCAATGAACTAAACAATAAAAAAACGTTTGTAAATAATACGAGCAGGTAGGAACAGCAACTAAACAACGACGGTCTCTCTTTGATACCTGACAACCAAGTAAAAAAAAGAGAAGGAAGGAGATTGGGTTGGTTGCCTTCTTATTTTTCTTTCCTCTTTTTTATTGTTGTCAAAAAAATTTTTTCTTTTTGGGATTTTTTTAAGGGTTCATAATACCCTAAAATTTATAAGGTAATTCAGGTTATAACCTGCATAAAAACAACATTAGCGAGTTCCTCTTTGACCAAAACCTTACTAATTCTCTCTCTCTCTTTTGATCATTTAACATAAATCAGCCTAGTTTTAAGTATTTTTTCGAACCAAAATTCATCTTTGTTTCTGATAATCAAAACTGGGAACTACACCTTTCCCATATGATGGGTAAAGCTAAATACGTGAAGGTAATTTTTCTTGTAGGTGCAGATCACTCTGAAATTGCTGTGAAGATTAGATCTTGGTTTTTTTATGCTACTAATAAAAACTTATGAAAATATTTTAATTTGCTTCTAATATTGAGAATCCTCGAATTCTTTAAAACCTAAAAATCTTAAAATCTGGTGAACACTGTAAAAAACTGTAACCATAATAGTCCTAGTCCGTGATCCTAGTGGTGCTCTTACTATCCAGCATCTTATCCAATGGTGGTTATAGGCATAAAATTAAACCATTTGTAGTTCCTTGCAATATTTAAAAATAATTTAAACTAATGAAATGTTAAGATTTCGTATATACTTAACAAAATGCAACCAAATTATTTGATGCTTTATACAACTGTCGTAGCTGAATGAATTTTCAACTAGAATTTGTTTCATCTTCAAACAAAGCTATAGTTGAATTTTCGACGAAGTAATTGCATTTTCAACTAAAAATAGTTCAATTTTCAACAATTTAAACTTCCGACTGATAGTATTTTTAACTAGTTTTAATAATTATTTCATGAACCCGTAAATATGTTTGAATATTTAATGGCACAAGAAAAGGTGCAATCCTAAATAAAACGTTTCTACAATATAGAATAATTAAATATATTTTCCGATGGTGATACCTGTCTTTTTCACTTTTAAAACATATTTTGTATAATTTCTAGTAGTTTTTACTTATTAACCGGCTTTCCCTAAAATAAAAAATAGTTTTCAAATTGTGTCACCTGTTTTAACGAATGTAGTAATTAGATTCTTTTTCTTGAAAATGATTAATGAAATATAATAATGTCGTAAGAATAAAATTAATGCTTATGATCTGTAAGATTAAGAATATACTATATATAATCTAATAAAGCGCCGAAATGATTATTATATCGACTGTTTACGAAATTATTCTTCAATACAGTAATTATTCTTTCCTCCACTTTGATAAAATGAAGATCTTTAATGCTCTGGTCGTCACCATGATGGTCAAATATAATTAAATTGATGAATATAATGATAATTATATTTTATCTTTAGCTTTAAATACATTTTTAAGTTTCTGAAGTTCTAGCCATAACGTACGAAAACGGGTGCTTTTATTACATTAAATCCATTTTAATTTCTTTCGCTTCTTAAAATTAATAAATTTATTTTTGAAATAATTTTTAAGAAATCCTGACCTAAACCAATGTTATATTTTCCTATTTTTAAAAATAATATTCATTACAAAAAATGTACTTAAAAAATTGTCATTGTGATAACACAGGATCATTTTTTATTTTATCAAATTTTTTATATTTTTTATTTTTTATTTTCCGCCAACCCTACTTCTAAAACTTATAAGAAATTTTACAATATTCTGGAATATCCAAAATATTACTGCAGTTTTAAAAAGTAACTTGTACATTTCTCAGGCTTACTAAATTCTTTTTGATTGTGTCAAAAATTTCAGAAATATGTAATGGATAGTATGGTTAAAAAAGTGATTTTTATTGAATCATAATACAAATTTTGGAAGAAGTTGAATATGTAGAATTTGCAATTTATTCAGATTAAATCAAAGAAATATTTTATTATTTTGCTTTTTCTAACAAAACTGTTTTTCATGATTTAAGTATTTTGGGACTGGTATTTTTTATTTTTTACGATTTTGAAACGTTTCAAAAACCACAATAATTTTGTTTAAATGAAAGCGAAATAACGACATGTTTCTAAAAAATATGTATATCGCAAAAAAATGCATGAGCAAAAGTATGTCGATGAATTAGGTAAGTTATGTTTGAAAATTGTTGTGAAATTTGGCGAATTGGTTGACATAAACGAAAAAATCAATTATTTTTATGGTTTTTTGTGGTCTCATCATAAAAATCATCTTTTTGACAATGTTCAGAGGATTCACCCATTTGGAACTTTATCGGATTTTTTTTTAATTTTTGAAAGTTTGAATCTTGAAATAAAAAAAAGAAGATATTGCAGATGAAATGATAATTTTTACTTTTTTTTTAATAAGTTTGACATTGACATTGACATAATCCTAAATCTAACAAATAAGTTAAAAAAAAATTTAGCTTATCTAGCCAGCCATTAAGAAAAACTTATAATTAATCTATTATGTCGTAATAATGTTGAAGTTTCATGTGATAAGGTTCTTAGTGCTTCCACCATAGATTATTCAGAAAACCGATTGCGCCAAAAAAAAGTAGTGTGGACAACAAGGGGCCCCTGTTTATTACAACTTCGGCTTTAGAGTAAGGGTCTTATTAAGTCTTGTCCATGGATGACTTTTTGCATGTCAATTTCCTGGCTGGCATTACAAATATTACTAGGCATGAAAATCACGTCGCATCGGTTTTATCTTGAATTACAGGCTTTCCCGGGAGGAAACAGTAAAGTAATATCCATTACTATCTCCGTTGATGAAATAAAAGACCTTAAGGAAACCAGCATCGACTGTAGAGTTTTGAGTACAAGAAGATATGTTAAAAATGGATAAGGGTCCGATAACACTTTTACGTTTTTGATAACCTTTTGAGGACAAGAAGTTCTTAATTTTATGCGTCGATATCAGGTGCTAATGAGGTTTAACCCTTATATAACCATAGATAAAATGTACTTCTAATGTACTTAATTTGTTCATGTTGGGAATCAGTGCAAGGCCTCAGATGTGTCTTGTGAAAACAATTCGTTTTTTTAGTTTAGAGTTTATTGAAGCCTTGGGACGGTGTCTCCTAAGGCACAACATATAAGTACAGAATAAAAATACATTAATTATGTGCAATCGCATAATCAATTACAGAATTTTAAATATTGTAAGAAATAATGCGAGAAAAAAAGAACGTTATATAAAAAAACGAGATAAGTATAAAAACAACTGAAGATAAATAAGAACCGTTGGAATCTATACAAATCTATATAAAGCGACGTTTGCTCAGACAATAAATAGCAGACAACACTGATCTTGAATGAAGCTAAATAATCAGCAGCTCTTATATTATTAGGCAGAGAATTACATAGGTTAGCAGAAGAGATAGAAAAGGAATTGGAATATGCAGAAGTTCTACATGTCGGTATGTATAATAAGCTTCCTTCCCTTCTGGTAACACGACTCCGAACACTGTCTACATATTGAAATGACTCGCGGAGAAACGGAGGATTGCCTGAGTTAAGAATGCTACAGAGGTAGACAGCCATAAAATATTTCGGTCGATTTTTAACTCTTAACCAATTAAGCGCATTTATATACGGTGATATGGATGTGTACCTTGACAAGTCGTAGATAAAAAGCACACATGCATTTAGCGCTCTCTGTAGTTGTTCCCTCTGTAGAGAGGGAAGATAAATGTAGATACTAATTTAATGCGGAGAGACTTATCCAGGATTTTCCTGTTAACTTTGAAAGGATACAATGTTCTATGTATTTTATTGACAATATGACAGACGTGGTCCTGCCAGTTAAGCGAATGATTAAATATGACCCCCAAATTGCTAGCAGAGTTAGTGTATTGAACAATAAAACCATTTAACATTAGCGGAGGTAAAACTGACGTATCGATGTTACTAAAATAGGCAGGACTACGAGGATGATGGCCTTCGTCTTAGAAACGTTAATGGAAAGTTTGTTAGTTGTGGCTTACGTGGTCCAAAGCTCATTATACGAATAAGGGGAGGATTCTACTCAAAAAGAAGGTCTACACAAGTGTCTCTACCTGCAAGGTCACTACTTTGCAAAAGAGAATCCTATTTACGTTACCAAGAACAGCAAGTTATTAGAAAAGTTGTCGCGCCTCTAAATTGATCAAAAAGTAACCTAACGAATGCCTACCATTTTTTCTTAAAGTTCTTTAATTTTTTTTCATCCGCAAACACTGGCTTATCTATTCCTTCTAAAAAAGATTTTAGAACTAACACTCCAAATCATTTTCACATAAATGTGCAAGTCAACTCACTGTCTGGTCAAACAACCTCTCTGTTCGTTTCAATCCAAACCTTGCTTAAAAGCTATTTCAATCATTTTATATTGTTAATCACTTTATCTTGAACTTAGACCCATTATCTCTATGCTGAGTACCTTACAAAAAGTTCCGCAGCCGCCCACTTCAGTCTCTTTTTCATTTCTTTTTTTTCATGATGGCTAAGCTACACAAATTTTTTTGGTTACAGATATGATTAATTTCGGCATCTTCGAAAAAGTAAATTTATTTCTATAGTTTCACATTTAAGAAAGGAGTTTTCTTTGGAATCGATGGCGATAAAAGAGGACCTTCCATTATCAAAAAGGAAATACCTCCATGTTGTATTTCTGGTTCAAGTTTTTATACAATTTACATGTATATGTTATCACGAATTCTTTATCAGAGAATATAAAAGTTCTCCAATACAAATTTAGTAATCTTTAAGTTTTTCTTAGTTATCCCAAATAATTCGTTTATAACTCTGAACCATTTTCATACTTTGCCCAGATAGAAGCAGTTATTTCTGGAAATAATTTTCTGTAGTAACCTTTTGTGGATTGTCATGTCTTATTCATCTGCGACGCGTATTGGAACAACAAATTAAACTTTTAATTTTTAAACTTTAAACTTTTAATATTAAATTATCTTGGGTTATCTTAATTCTACCACGACCAATTTAATGCAAGCAGATTTGAATAAGCTCTCTATTTTTAATAGATTCCGATTAAAAATGGATAGATTCATTTTAGGATATTTTTCTGTCTTCAGACACAAAGTTACAAATTACTGAAAAAACTACACTCTTCTGCTTCTTGTTTGATTATAACATGCAATTTTCAGGCCTCTCCATAGACTTAGAATAAGATAGAATGCAACAAGCCTGTTCTTCTGTGCAAATGAAATAAAGCATATTGCATATTGCATTAAACTCAAATGTCCTTGATTCTGATGGTGTTTCTTCAATATCCAATTTGAAATATGATGTCCATAATGGATATTCATAAAAAACTGCGACAATTAGGGCTTTTTGAATGCCAGTTTAAAGATACGTAAAAGTGACAGATGACCTATTCGAACTGCAGATACGCCTTATTTCATTTGCACGTCAGAGTTGTTTTTCTAACGAAGACTTTCAATGAATGTTTTCCAAAAATATCAAAGGTAGAATCCTTTTTTACGGACGCCTCTAAATTTAAAGATGAACCTGTGGGTCTATCGGTTCTATGTCTACAATTGAATATATAATAAAGTTGTCAGAATGCGAGGTCATCGCGATATGTTGGACTATAGAGTATATTATGGGTGATGGCACTATAAAATACTACTATTTTTACGGATTTATGTGGTGCTTCAATGTTCTAGCTTTTCCATTGCTCTTAGTATAAAGAAAATATGTTGTCGGAGATGTAAAGGTCAGCTTCACAAAAAGGCCCTTCAGAGGCAATCTGAAAGCTTTCGTTGAGCTGTCAGAGGAGCTGGCTGCAAGGCTCGTGCACGCGGGACATCTAAAGGTAGGGTAGCTGTCCTGCCGTATAAGAAAAAAATGGAGGCCACAAGATGCGACCGCTGCCTAGGCTTCGGCCACATGGCAGCAAAATGTGAGGATCCAGATAGGACAAAAACGTGCTGGCAATGCGGAAAAGAGGGGCATAAAGCTGCAGCATGCCAAAGCACACCGCAGTGCTACCTCTGTGCCGCACAGAGAGATAAGCCACGGACAGACCATCGTTCGGGTACAAGGAGTTGCTTGGCATTCAGAGAGGCAGCCTCGTTGAGGAAGCCTCTTGGACGTTCAAGCTAACATCGTTTGCTGGGCAGGTCCAATTAGAAGTCCAGAAAGCCAGGAGAAGACCAAGTTGGCATAAAAGCAGAAGGCCGAGGCACGGCTAAAGAAAAGGCACCCTCTGAAGTAATGCGAAACGGTTTCGGGAGGAATCATGTCAAGAAGAAAGGGTGGTGTTTTTTAGTCGATCGTTGGTAGCATCACTATAATGGTCAAATTAAGATCTTGATGTATATTCATAAATATTCAACTGATTGTAGTGATACTATCAATATCCCGACACTGCCGAGAAGTGCGGACCCTTCTGGGTGTATGATAGCACATTTTCCACCTTCCTCGAAAAAAAAGTATAAAGAAAATATAACCCGTTTCACATAGCGGAAAACGAAAAATTAGATGTGGTACATGTCTGCAGGAGGAGAAGGAGGAAGACGAGCGAGGGGAGAAAGAAGAAAAAACCTGCACTTATCTACTATTGTTCCAGCATTTCCAGCTGTTAGTGGAATTAGGCTACATTACCAACTTTCAAAGTCAGCTAAGTGGCAGGTTTGTACTCTTAAACGCCATACTATTTAGAGTTGTCAAAACGATTGATAAAAGTCCTTACATGTTACATCATAGAGCGATCATCTGGAGACGATAGAGACAGGTGAATGGAGAAGGTAATTGAATTATCGATTCTAGATGCGGTAGATGTCAAAGATAGGGAAGGCGTGGAAAATGTTTTGGACTCGGAAGAAAAATTCTCAAACGCAAGACCTTTTAAGAAGAGCAGCATGGTGTACACCTCACTCGCTGAAAATGTTCAGCTCGCTCACAAATAAAAACATTGAGGGTATAAAAATGTTAGGGAAGGTGTAAATGATGAAAAATCAGAAAAGTTGCAGGAAATAATCAAGTATGAAATAAGTATAATCAATTTGATCAATTTCTCTATAGGGGTCATTCAAAAAATACGTGATATATTTCGGGGAGGGGGAGTCTACCGAAGTATCATTCACCATGTAAAAACCATTTGAAAAAGTATCACAAAGGGGGGGGGGGGTACAAACATTATTTCAAACATAATTTCGGTTCTTTAAAGCCAAATTCTTTTACGTTAAGAACGAGTGAAGGCGACTAAACAGAGATTTCTTGATGGATAACCTTTTTATTATCATTATACTAAATATTTAAAAAAGTCAGTATATACAAGCAATATAATTCTTATTTCAATTACTAAAATTTTTGCAATTTGAGATGTGTTGGTAATTGCTATAAGCGATTAAGAAATTTTTCGTTGACTATTACTTCTTTCAATATTTCACACTAGAAGCAATGTAGATTTCATTAACAGATGGAGAAAAATGTTGTGTTAAGGCAAGGATAATGCTTATATTTTTGCGTATATTTACAAACTATGGTGCGTCCTTTAGAAAAGGATAACATCTTTAAACTTAAAATTTATTTAAAAAAATAGGAAATCAAACAAAATATATTAAAATTATTTGTACAGATCATCTATTATATAGGAAAATATAACATATAAAAAAACGTAGGAATTTGTTTTTTAGAAAGGAGTAATTAATATTATATTCTACCTTGAGAATCAAAGATGATTCAATGACTGTGATTGAAATGCTTGTTATTTTTTTAAACGCTTGAATATAGAATGAATATAGAACCATATTGAAAAGAAAGAAATATTCATCACGTTAGAATTTTTAAAAATATTAATGTCTACAAATCGAATTTATTTCGATTTTGGAAATAGAAAAATTCTTTCACATTTTTCAAAAAATTTCTTTTAGATGGCTTAACTTGTTTCATTCATAAAAACTTATCTTTGCTTTTATAACTCACAAATACAATTTTAAACTTTAATTAGTGATGATTTTTGACTTTTGGACTAATTTAAAGTGGCATAATTTTGTAAACTCGTGAAATTGGGTATGATTATATATTATTATTTCTTATCGATGAAGATATACAGACAAATTACAATTATTTTTTGACCCGTACAAGGTTAGTTTAATGTTTAAAAACTGAAAATCTTTCAGCACGTGTGTGTGATGTATAAAATCGATATACGATTTTTTTCAAATCATGAATTAGTCTTATAGGATATAATATCTTTTCTACATAATTGAAAAACAGATTTCTAAAAATAATTTTTTCACTCTGCTCTAGTGTATACTGGTAGACAAACCTTAGAGAAACAATGAAAAATTAGAAATTGCTTGCGTAATTTCTTAATTGTTTGGTTAATTGTGACGTCAATTTTAATGAATTTAGTACGAAAATTTCTTTACTGAAAATTGATTTATGAAAAATAAATTTCTCGCAAGGTGAAGTTTAATAAAGATGATTTCAGAGATAGAGACTATAATATATATACTCGAAAGAAGCACCGGAATAATAATTATACAGACTACAGAATCCTTCTTTAATACTGTAATCATTCTTACTTCTTTTTTAACAAAAAATGGAAATCGTTTATACACTGGTTTTTACATTGATGTTCATCTTCAATTCTATTGTTAAATATAAGAATTATTACAATTGATCTATTACTTTTAAGTATATTTTACAGGTTTCTGCAAATTATCATTTTTCTGCTCTAACCCACATTCTCCTGCAAATTGTATTTATTTATAAAGCCTAATTCTAATTATATTTCTAATTTTATTCGAAAGCTGTTTCTGTCGATACGGAATTTGTACGAATTTTAGAGGATGCAAGAATTTTAGTTAAAGCGCATGGAGAAAATCGAATCTTTACCCACTGCAAAGGTTTTCTTTTGAAACAGAAAAGAATTAAGTAACTTAATCTAAAATTAACAACTCAAAAAAAATTCATGACACGTAGGTGTTTGTATTTCTTTCGTTTACTTCTGCATGGTGTGGATTTTTTTTGAGTTAATAGTATATGATTAAGTTAGTTACAAAAATGTTTAACTGGCAGTCTAATACGAGATCTCCTTCATGTCTAGAGTATAATATTTATTTTATCTGCTAGTAGAGGGAACCTCGATGATTATGCTCCTGTTTTCAGGAGGGAAAACGGCTGATTATGCTTCTGTTTTTTGATTATGCTCCTCTTTTTTGAATAGTTATGTCATCCTCTCCTTCTTTCACAGCGAGAGGGAGAGAGAGAGAGAGAAGCATATGTGTCGCCATCCATTTTGTTTTTACACGCGGCAGTATATGCATCGAGTACTATCATGCATTGGGTTCAAGAATAAAGCCAAATAAATCGAAAATTTTCCCTAAAGTTGTTGCTCGCTTGAATTAACAAGCAAACTAAAAGATGCTCGGCTAATATCTAAAACTATTTAATAACGGAAAACTAATACTTCATGAAATCAGCACTATTATAATACTAATTCTTCTACAAAATTAGTCAAATAATTATAAACCAGTTACAATTTTTATGTTTTATTGGCTAAAGTTAAAAACCATACTTTGAAGGTTG
Organism: Druon quercuslanigerum; assembly: GCA_010014905.2. Lineage (NCBI taxonomy): Eukaryota > Metazoa > Arthropoda > Insecta > Hymenoptera > Cynipidae > Druon > Druon quercuslanigerum. Next base: position 29,434 of record JAAAKG020147008.1, read on the forward strand.
TGTCCTGTAAAATTCAGATGATTGCCACAACTTTCGTTTTAAGAACTGAAGTTGAAACACAAAATTCAAATAATTTTCCAAATAAAAAAAACTTTTCATGTGAAACATTTTTTTCAAAAAGTCAGAAGTATCTCTACTCGGAAATTTTATAACCTTTCTAAACATTTTTTTTTAAATTCCGATCGAAATTTAAATTTTTGATTGATTTACCCTGTTCAAGAGTCTTTAGTGATTTGTTGTACCTTTCGCGTTAGTCATGTAGGTCATTTCCAACGCAACGCGTGTCCAAAAAGTAAAAAAATCGCTTCTTTGCGTATTAATTTGACAGAAACCCCTTATTTTAATTAAAATCTTTTGGTTCATTTTCCGGGCAGGATAAAAAGGGAGTTGAAAGGGCAGCGGATTTTTAAGAACTTATGAGCTGCAAAAATGTTGCAATCTTACCGCATGTAAGATATCCACCTAATGCTTTAAAATACTGCATACCTTTGTTTAATTTCAATAATGAAAATATATTAATACTGGTAAGACTAATCCATTTTCTCTTACAGAATTAAGCTCGCAGTCTGGCCAACCTGGTAATTTAAGTGTTCCTGATCGATCAGTTGCTCTTGGTAAAATTAATATTCCTATTCAAACTAGTATTCCTGCTAAAGCAGGTGCATCTGGTGAACCAATTAGTGTTGATCAATTCGATGTTCCTTTTAAATCAAGTATTCACAGTAAACCAAGTGTTTCTGGTGAACCAAGTATTCTTGGCAAGCCTCCTAAACGTCAATCGCCTTCCCCTGAAAACTTAATTCCATTTAGTCTGCGGAGGCCATTAATATAAATCAACTTTTCTTTTCCTAAAAATCGTCCCCTTCAATATTATGGAAAACACGTGTTTGCTACCGGCTATCGCAAGCGTAGTCTGAACAGCTTTATACAAGTACCAACAAACGTCCTGTTCAAAGTGCAAGTAAATGAGTTTGGTGATGTCTTTGGATTTAGGAAAAAGAAGCGTTATCCTTCTTATGTTATTAATAGATTATATTTGTCTCCTCAACAGCAGGCGGCAATAAGCATCTATTCCAACAACACGGTTAGGCAACTTACCGAAAAAGAAATAGATTTTTTGAGAATAAATCCAAGTGGCTAAATAATATTGTAATCTATGTTACCTTTACTTTTTTCCATGTAAACATAAGTAATCTTATGCAATCACTGTAATCGTTTAGAAGATTAATACAGGCACAAGTTTGTGATCCTTTGAAATCTCTATTGTACTGCGATATTATAAATTAAAAGCAAATTTTCTATGTATGAACGTATGCTGAAATTATACACTATATTTAAACCCATTAGGACTTTCACTAATATTTACATCCTTGTAAATTATTAGAACTGTTACTGATTGCAAAAAAAAGCCTGCTAACATTACTAAATAAACTGTATTATGTAAAAAAATTATTGTGGCTTGTGAATGATTAAAAACCCACGAAATTTATTGAAATTTCTTAAAATCCTGAAAAATCTACTATTAAAATCTTAGCAGATCGTTTTAAATTCCTTGTAATCTTGACACAGGTTTAGTTCTTCAAAAATTAAAAATCCTAAATTATGGTATATAAGGTTCAAAAATTATGATAATTTTGTATACACAGATTTGGTTTTAAGTTCTAATCAAAAAATAAAATCTTTTGGGATCCAGGGGAATTATCCAGGTAAAGTCATGGTATACTTAAAAATAAAAAATAAAATTAGCAATACAAATTTAAGAAATCTCAAAAACTGTAATTTTTTCCAATTTTCAACAAATTCTAACATAAAACAAGTTTATATTTTTTTAATATTAATTTTTTACTTACACATGGTAAAAATAGACAAAAACTTTCTTTTCAAGATTTACATTGGATTAAAAGATATTTTATATTTTACCGCTTCATTCAGAAGAAATTAAGAAAATTCAGAAATGCTTACAATTAAAGCTAAAGAACATGAAAAGTCTCACATTTTCTTATTAAACCCACTGTTTTTTCGAAAAGAAGGAAAACTTTGGTAAAAAGTAGAAAATTTCTTGTAAAAAGACTTGCAGCACTCCTGTGATGACTGATTAGTAGAAAAAATAGTTGACATCACGCCAAGGGGCTAAGCTTCAGGTTATTCTTCTATTTAGGAGACACATTGATCCACATCTCTTATAAAGGCCAGTAACCTTTCCAACAGTTAGCCATCGCTCTAACAGAGAAACAGTTATAGAAAAAAAGTATTTGTAGAAATTCTTATTGAAAACCTTATTCAATAAGGTGTCAAAAGACCAGAAGGACGAGAAGACTTCAGGCTATTTAGAAAAAAACAGATACCTACTTGCAGGCACAAGTTGGGCCCAGAAGTATTACCAGCAGGCACCAACCTAGGTAATCTGTTTCTATCTTATTTTTCCCCTTGCACGAGTAACTAAGAATATTTGATTTATTTGAAGGTATACCAGGGGTCTTTGTTAAAGTTTGCCGGTTTTTTCAATAAAGAAAACACTTAATCCTCAAGGGAATATCAAAAAATTTTTATTTAAAGTATTGACCATTGGATTCTACAAATTTTTCCCATCTTTCAGGCAAATCATGGATACCATTTCAAAAAAACTTTTTCTCATTCGAGGCAAAACATTCGACGAGCCATTTTTCGACTTCCTCAAAATTGGCGAAACGCTGCTCTGCGAGTGAGTTTCCCATTGATGCGAAAAGGTGATAGTCGGACGGGGCGAGGTCTGGAGAGTACGGTGGGTGCGATAATATTTCCCAATTAAATGCTTTTAATGTGTTCTTCACGACTTTAGCGCTATAAGACGGTGCGTTGTCATGTTGTAGGATAACTTTGCTATGTCTTCGGGCTCATTCCGGCCGTTTTTCGATCAACGCATGATTCAAATTGATAATTTGTTGTCAGTAGCGATCAGTATTCACCGTCTCACCAAGTTTTAATAACTCGAAGTACACCACACCACACTGGTCCCACCAAACACAGAGCATTGT
>JAAAKG020147009.1:0-10557 GCA_010014905.2 Druon quercuslanigerum
AATATTATGAACATGTTATATAAATTAAATTACATTTTTCAAATCACAGCTATGTCCACTTTTCTACCCATAAATTCAGAATTTATTCAACTTATTCAATTTGTTTTCAAATAGTAATACCAAGAAAGAATTGTTCACACATTGCACTTACGTTATTTCTGCATTTTTTCCTAAAATTGTTTGACCAATTATTTTTACATCTAGTGCGTTTCCTAGCACGAACTGTGATTATTAACCTGTGATTATTTTTCCATTTCGAAAAAAAGAGAAAATTCCCTCCACTATGAATTTCACGAAATATTATTTAACTCGCGGAACAATGTAAATATTCTAGTATCAAAAAGCATAATGATCTATTTAATTCTACAGAAACTGCCACGACTATGATGCTAGAAGAGCTAAAACGAAATTTGAAGGTCGTCTAATATAACTCTAGGTATTTCTTCGTTTATATTTTTATTCCTTCGCTAGCTGTATTGCGAGCGGTTCCGTACGTCTAATAGACATGGATTGTTACGAATCGCATGCTCCAATTGTTACATTCGTAATTATTTACCTATTCAGTTTTTTGAAAAAAGGTTTTCGCAGAAAACTACCTTAGAGTTTTCTGAACAATTTCTCCACAGAAAGTTGATATTTGCTCAAATTTCGCTCGATAAACGAAGCGATCGAAGATTATAAGGAAATAAATTCGGGATGGCCTAGAAAACAATTTTTTATTTTGTTAGAAATAATGATATACACTTTTCGCTCATATCCTCGTTCGAAGCATACTATGGAGAGTATTGTCTCTAAATTTCATAAAAAAATCCCAAAAACTGTTGATGTGACGATGAGCAAGAGACCAAAAATTAATTACAAATTGTCTTCATAAGAAAACATCATTATCGTGGTTATCTAGAAAACCATAAAAGATTAAACTTTTTTTCTATGGAAAAAAGATGCGCCATCTAATTTCCTTTAAAAATGCATTCTTCATTAATCAAATTTTGCAAATTTCAATTTTTGGTTGCCAGGGGCCAACCTCCCTCCAACTTCACCGAGTTATGTCCCGTTATGGAATCGGGGTGCTCAATTATGAGATTGATTGACGTAATCACTATTAAAAATCACTGCTGGCTTTAAACCACGATAACTCAGCGAAAAAAAATGATTGGGCATTTAAAAAAAAACAGTTGGAAAGCCTATGAAAATCCACATCTAGTAATGTCAAACATACGGTCAGTGTAACTTGCCATCAAACTTTAGTGTAGTGTTTAAGGTTGTTGGAACGGTGCGTAAAAAATTGGCGAAATCTATGAAACACTGAAAACTGACCAGCGGTTATGATAATTCGGTTTTGAGGTTTTAAAAATGCAATTGGAATATTTTCTACTGCTAAAAAAATGAGAGTAAAGTGGTTTAGAAAACGAGACTTAATCGTAATACCAAGAACGCACTGTCAGTAAAAGTCGCATCCCTATTGGCGGGAATTTTAAATTAGAAAAAAAATGTTCTTGAGTTCTTTGTATACAAAGAACTTATGTTCTTTGTAATTGTTTGTTGACATGCCTTACTTGGTCTCGGAATAGGAAAACTTTGGCAAATAATAAAAGGATGCCACCGTGAACTCGCTGATAATAATCGATAATAATTTTTCAATTAAAAAAAATATTTATTGAATTATTTACATATATTGTTATGCTGTAGATGCAGAACAAATATGGAAATGACATATTACGTAGAATCGTATAAATGAGTTTATAATTACACAACCTATTCTGGCTTTATTCACAGATTCACAGAATCTAAAACGCCCTCCAAAAAGTATACTCAGAAAACTCCTAAAAATTTTCCTTTGCTGGCGAGAAAATAATCATTTGAATACATTGCGGGAGAAATGTAAATTTCTCATTGAAAATTACAATATCTGCAGATCTTTGCAGACATTTAAAAATCATGGTAACCAATAAAATGGAATTTTTTTAAAAAAGGGAAAAAATATACTGTAAAATAAAAATCGCTATCAAAAGTAACAACAAATGTCTACTTCATAGTTTAAGTATTTTTGAATTAAGGACAAAAAGATTGATTAAAAAAATTATTCAGAATGCAGGAAATGGATGTGGAAGTTAACAATCTTAAAGATACACTTACCTAAAATTCACACGGTGACCCATATTAATATATAATACCAAATATCTTCTAAAACACTTTATCTATAAAGAAATAGTTCGAACAAAAGTTGACTGGGACAAGGGGAATATTTGACTATCGCGTGAATTTTGACCTTAAAGTCAATTTTTAAGGTCAAATGGAGGTCAGACTTTTCTTATATGAGACAAAGGTTAATAATCGGACAAAAGTTGACCATGGATGACCTTTAGTTCATTTTTCAAGGTCAAGCAGAGGTAAGACCCTTTTATTAAATGAAAACCCTTATTTTTGAATTCTGATTTGAAAAGAGCAGGAAATTTCACGTCAAAAATGACCCGTGGAAAAACGGATTTTATGACCTTGGAAAGGAAAAATGTCTGAGAAACGACCAGATGCCCTTTTTCTGAATTGGCTTGGTTTTTCCAGGTTAACAAACGTTCAAGATTTTTCACAAAATTTGGTGAAATGTTGAAGAATGTATCACCTTGACCATCATGACCTTCAGGTCCAAGACAATTCAGAAGAAGGGCATCAGGTCGTTTCTCAGACATTTAACATTAATTTTTTAACTTTACAAGGCCACAAAACATATTTTTTCACAGATCATTTTTTACTTGAAATTTCCCGTTCTTTTGAAATCCATAGTGAAAAATAGGGGTTCTCATTCAATAAACGGATGTTACCTCCATTTGACCTTGAAAACTAAGCTCAAGGTCAAAATTTATGGTACAGTAAAATGTTCTCCACGGTCCTAGTCAACCTTTTTCCAAATTATTTCTTTGTAGATAAAGTATTTTAGAAGATATCTGATTGTTTCTCAGACGTTTGACCTTAATTTTTTTACCTTTCCAAGGTCACAATAACTATTTTTGCACAGATCATTTTTGACTTGAAATTTTCCGCTCTTTTTAAATCCGCAGTCAAAAATCGGGGGTTCTCATTTAATAAACGGATGTTACCTTTATTTGACCTTGAAAGTTAAACTCAAGGTCAAACTTTATGGTGCAGTAAAATGTTCTTAACGGTCCTGATCAACCTTTGTTTAAACTATTTGTTCGTAGATAAAGTATTTTATAAGATATTTGGGATCATAGATTAAAGTGGGTCACCGTGTGTAGAATAGAAATTATTTTACGCAGCAGTTGTCGAATTTAGTAACAAGTTTTTGCAGGAAAAACTTTCAAACTACTTTCTACGTTCTTATTCGCAAAGATTCATTATTCTTACAAGGAAGGTACTCTGTAATCGAAAAGCTAAGCGACTCGTATTTTTCTTATCTGCGGAAAACACTTTAAGGGGGTGAAACATCCCCTCAAAGATAGGGGTCTTAAGTATCGATTGTATAGTTTTATGTATAAAAACCAAATTGATTGCGATCAAACCTACTGGAAAAGTTTCCTCGCAATTAAAAATAAATAAAGTAATATTCTCAAAACAAATAAAAAACTAAGGGGTTAAATCAACCATATATATATTTTTTAAGCTATGCTAAAAATGTTTAAATTCACTGACAAGAATTGGAAAAAATATATTTCACACTTGAGAAAAAAATAAAGTTGACGTGCTTTGTCAAACAAGTTTTTAAAAAAATAATAGGGGTGGCTACCCCTAAAACTTTTTATTTTGTGTCTTATGATAATATATACTTTCCATGTACACAAATTGGTTTTATAACATATTTAAAAATTTGTAGGGGTGGTTAACCCCTGCGAAATTATTTTATTCGTGTTAGATAGACAATATCTTATTTCCTTCATTATAAAACTAATTTCTCAATTTTTTGTGCATGGAAAGCATATATTATCATAGACAGAAAATAAAATCCCTTTATTATTATTTTTTTTTGTCTTATAGAGAAAATTACGTTATTCATCTTTAATCACAAGAAAACTTTTCCAGCAGGTTTGATTGAAATCCATTTGGATTTTATACAGAAAACTATAAAATCGACACTTGAGACCCCTATATAATGGAGAATCAAATCAACGAGGGACACCTGGAGTACCTTCCTTGTTAGATATCGAGATAGTGCACTTGGAGAGATTCAATGTACAAAATAATTAAAATAGAAATTATTCAACACTACAGACATCGATTTAGTAACAATTTTTGCAGAATAAATTTCCAAACTATTTTCTACTTTCTTATTTGCAAAGATTCATTATTCTTAGATATCGAGATAGTGCACTTCGAGAGATTCAATGTACAAATTAATATAGAAATTATTTTACACAGCATACGTAAAAATTAAAGTCCATGTCTCGATATCTAAAGGGCGATGATATATTTAAGTGTCTACAAAGATCTGCGGATATTGCTATTTTCAATGAGAAATTTACATTCCTCTTGCAAGATATTCAAATAATAATTTTCTCTCTAGCAATAGCAACTTTTTTTGAGGTTTCTGAGTTTACCCTTTCGGAGGGGGCTTTAGATTCTGGGAATGCGATTTATATTAGTATTCTATAAAGCCACAGTAGGTTGTACAATATTAATCTTCCCTCAAAAACAAATCTGGTTAAAGTTACTCGATGCTGATGGGTAAAAAGTTTCTTGTTGTTTTAACCCGAAATTATTGTTAATATAACTAGAAATTTTCAGTCAAAAAAATCTGGTTGAATTTTTCTACTTAAAACTATTCTGGATAATATTTCTGGTAACAGAAATTTCGCGTTTGTCTCATATAATTTTGCTGAATCTCTCAACTGACGCTTTTGTCTAAATGTTCAATTCTCGAACAATTGCATTTGTTAATTTTATTTATAGTTATATAAGTATTAATAATTATATTGAACCGTAAATTTAGTTATGTTAAAAAGAAGAAATTGCGCGTTATCTGTCTAAGCACCAGTGCTGCAGAACTTCCGAACCAAGCACATCTTTTTTGGGTGTCTTCGAAAAAATTCACGAAAATAATAATAATATAGACAATAAATGAACAAAGTAAATGTTCGAGAATTTTAGTATTGACCAATGCTTATTACGTGAAATCACGAACAAAATAGTCTTAACGAATAGTTTCAGAAACAGAACGCATCAACAATATGCTACTTTTTCTTCGAGTTTTGTAACTATCGCCAATTATTAATACATATATTCACATATAGATTAAAAAGAGAAGAAATTTTAGTGAAACGGAACAAAGTTGCTGCACTGTTTTGTCTGAAACTTTTGTTATATTATTTTCTTTGGAAAAATGTAAAATGTGGTTTGGGAAGCTTTTCACACAATCACTTTCGGAATATTCCAAACGTGCGAGGTGGAAGATTTTAAAGATTGGTAGGAAATTTCCCAATGTTTCGTGAGAAAAATTTCCAACCTAAATGGGAATTCCCTCAATGATTTGCGAATTTTCCTTAACTTTGTGTAGGAAAAACTTCCTAAAACTTGTTGAATATCGCTTGACTGGGATTTGTCCCTATGTTATTGTGGAATAATGTTTAAAATTTCGAGAATTTTTCCAAAATTCGTGAAGGGAAACATTCCCCAAACTTTATGGAATATTAATAAAAAATCAAGGGTCAGCTTGTCCGTAGTACAATAGAAGAGCCTCGCCCTGAAGGCATCACTTCTTGATCATGAGAGCCTCGGCGCCTGGTAAGTATGCTTTGCTTCACGTCGACTGCTCTCTTAAACACTCGTCTCGTCATTTCTATTGTGAGAGAGGCGTACGTCGTGTTCTGGCGGATTTTCTTCTAAACTGCCAGCTCCAAGAAACAAGATTCGAATAAAGGCGGTAGTGAATTTATAATTAATTATGATTATATATCTATATCTATTTCAAAAACCTTTCTGAAGAATTTTTGTATGAAAATCTGTTTAATATTATAATTTTTGCGTTGAATAAATTTTACTAATGATAATCTCAAGAAACGTGGAAATTACAAAGTTTGATATTACGCAAAAATTATTTAAGTAAACTTTTTGTCCTTTCTCATATACAAATTTCTAGTAAAAAAAGAGTACCACATGGTACTTAAAAAATATTTATTGTTAGTATTTATGTTGTAAAATAAGGTAATGGGATTTTTCAATTTATCATTATTTATTAATTTATTATTACGAAAAAGATACCTTCCTTGCCAGCAAAATGGAAGATATTACATTACATTATATTAAGAACATTTCTCGAAAAAATCGCTCTTTTCTGAATAAAACAATTGCATTTAGATTATGTGGTTAAAATATTACATTAAAAATTGAATTCTTGTAGACGTATTATGGATCTGGTGTAAACACGAGTCTTTTTAAAAGTTTTAAGAGTAACCCAAAATAGTATGAAAATATAAACTGATGCATATGAATTTCATACGCTGCCAAAGGTCCATTGAGAAAACATACCACCATAATTAAACAAAAATCTCAAAAATTGCTTAAAAATATATGCAGACCAGACAAAAATATTTTAAAATATGTTAAAAATAACTTTTCTCACGATTGAATAAAATTTGACCTTAGCGTGTTAAAACATCCTCTTATTTTATAATTGTCTCGAATATCTCGCAATCATTTTTTTTTTTGAATACCTGATTAACTTTTGATTACTTAAAGTTGTTTTATATCAAAAATTTAAAGTTAAAAAAATTAAATCTACGAATAATCCCTTTTATTGAGAGAAGTGATAAACACCTTATGAAGATTGAGAAAGTTTCGTGCTTTTAAATACTCTTGCGCTGTTAAATTAAAACTTTAAAATTATGCAATAAATTATTCAAAATATTATGCGTGTTTTATGATAGTGCTTTTCACTGTAAATTAGTATTTTTCCAAACTTTTTGTTTTGTTGACTTTTTTTACTGTTTAGCGTTTTTTTAAACGAAAATCAATAGAATTTAAAGATTCATAATTTTTAAATAGTTTAAGTATGGTTACAGTTTTACCAAAAAATGATATTAAAACAAATATTATTATTATTTTGATAAGATTTTAAACATTTTATCAATGTTTATTTATTTAAGTGTTTTTCTCTCGACTTGTATCTTTAATGAAAAATCAGACTTCAAAGAAGATTCGCAACTTTAAAATATATTTTAGGTCATAATAGGGCTTTACTCAAAAAATTGGAAAAATGAAGCAAAAATCGTTATAGCTTGCCTAGGATTTGCTATTTTTTAACAGTTTCAAATTATATTAACGTTTTTAACCAAAAAATGGTTTTTTTAAAGCAAAAATAATTAGATTTTTTAAATTCAAAGTGAATAACAATTTCAGGTTACGTTCTAGCGTTATACAACAAAATTTGGTTTATGTTAGCTTTGTAAACCAAAAAATAAACGTAATTAAAATTAACGTAAATGTTATCGTATAATTCGTATAATAACGTATAATTTTAACGTATGATATAATAAATATATAAAACTATTTAGATATTTATTTTGTTTCTTTTATTGTTTATAATGCCTCCAGGGAAACAATAATCATTATTACTTAAACAAGATTTAGAATACTTAAAAAAAATTTTAATCATGTCAGTCTTCTTTGTCGAAAATTTTTATTTTTAATAAAAACATCAAAGTACAAAGAATAATCAACAATTTTTTAACTATTTGAGGTTATGTTAGCGATCAGACCAAAAATTCTTATTTTAAAACGAAAAATATAATAGTTTGAATAAGATTTTAAATTTTTGAACACTTGCAGATTAAATTGACGTTTTCTATAGAAAAATATCGGAAATTGGCATTTAAAACACATAAAAAATTCAAAAGACGATTCACAACTTTTGACAAGTTCAGGTTATGTTAGTGTTTTACAGTGAAAATTAGTAAAAAAAATTGTTGTATAATTTAAAGAAGATTTAGAATAAATAAAAAATATAAGATTATTTTAGTTTTCTTTTTTCTGGTAAATTTTGTATCTTTAATAAAAAAAGAAACATTCTAAAAAAGATTCTCAATTCTGAACAATTTTCTGTTATGTTTTGTCAATTATTTTTGTCTAAAATTGCTATTGTTATAAATAAATACATTTAAAATAATATATAAAATAGAATTATTGTAGTGTTTTTTAACACTAATAAGTTATGTAAATATTTTTCGATGGAAATAGGTATTTTTTTATCAAAAATGCAAATTTCAATGATCAAAAATAGTGTTTTTTTATTATTGTAACTTTTTATTATTTTAAATAATAGATACTACCCATTCCAAAAGAGCCCTATTAATTGATTAACTATACTAAAATATTCGTGAGTATAAAATAAAAAGTGAAATGATTTTTAAAATCTGTAATTATCGAATATTAAACTCTACTCTTGATTTTAATATTTTTCAAATAAATATAAGTGATATATTTAAATTTCAAATATTTAAAAAAGGATAATAATATTTTTGACCAATTTTTCATTTTCTATTTCCAATTTGAGAAAGGTATTGTTAAGTGAAAATGACTTGCACTTACAGTGGTCAACTTTCTGGCGATCACTGATAAAAATGATTTTATGGTCAAATAAGAAATTTCTCTGGGTGTATAATTACAATTTCAATCAACATCCTCGATTTCCAGAAATCAGAAAAAAATGCAAGCTGGATGAACCTGTTGTCAGATTATCGAATTCTCATCATTTCCGGGGCAATTTGGTGCTCGACGTCACCAATGGCTATTTTGGAACCCTGCTTGCCAATTTGGTTGAAGAGTCACATAAAAGCCGAGGTTAGTTGAAAAATTAATGAAAAAATAGGAAAAACTGGATATAACAGACAGGTTCAATAAAAAAATTAACATTTATAATTTATAAAAAATGTTTCGAGTAAATATTTTGAGAAATATATTCCTCCTTTTTAGAATATTAGTTGATTCATTTAAAATTTAAAAAAAATTAAACAAGCTTTGAGTATTCCTTTCTTTTTTTATCCATTGAGACCATCCTATTTTTAAATTTGTGGCGCAAAATGTCTCGAAAATTTTGCAGTCATTGTTGCGAGCCTCATTGTTTTTTCATGACTTTAAGTTGTTTTATATCCCTAATTTGAAATTTAAATATAAAATCATACACTTTTGAAGACCTAAAATTTCTGAAAATATTAGATTGTGTTAATATTTTCACTGGAAATGAGCATTTTTAAACAAAAACTGTCGTTCAGATTTCCAATTTGTAATAATTTTAGGTTATGTAAGCGTTGGTCACCACGTGAAATGGTGGCGCTGACTACCTATCCGACTTTCTTTCAAATACATGGCAAAAATCTAAATATATATATTTTTTAATCTGAACTGCTTTATCGCATTTTTTAACGGAAAAATGAAGTTAAATGTGTTAGGCATATAATAGTGCAAAATATATAACGAAAAAAGTGAAATATATAATTTTATAAATAATTTAATGTTTGAAATCCATATGAGAAATTTTTACAAGTAATAAATTTAAACGTAAAGTAATTACAATAAAATTGTGTTTAATTCAATTATTTATTTATTTATGCACTTCATGAATTTTAGTATTAAAATTTTAATTTATAATTAACGACAATTACATTTTTTATCAAAGTAAATATTTGTTTTCTAAAATCAAAATTCTGAATTGATTACTGCATAACTGTAGTTGTAAAGTAACTTACTAAATTATTTTGCAATTATAAAAATGGGAATAATCAAGAGGCATGTAATTAATAAGTAATTAAGAGGCATGTGAGATTAATAAAAAGGCAATTTTTAAATTAAAAATTTATAATTCTCATAAGTATTTTAAAATTTAATAGATAAATTCCTCGTTTTAATGAAAAAGCATTCAAATTAAAAATTTTTTTGCTCTATAGGGATTCTTTTATTTCTAAGAGAAGTACGTATACAGAGCGAAAAAATACTAATTAAAATATTTGGTGATTAAAATGAAGAAATAAAATTTTGAAGTTAAAACTTGGTTTCAACACTCTTAAAAAAAAGTATTATTTTTATCATTCACACGTAATGTTCTCAACTTGAAATTGCTAATATGAAATAGAATGACAAAAAAATATGATAATTTATTGGTACTCACATAAATTATTTATAATATTTTTGAAAATTCTCAAATGAATTATAAATAGAAAATATATTTTTTGGAGCTAAATTAAGGTATTATTATTTAATTTTTGTAAATTATTATTTTTTTAAAACTGTTAAACAGATCAAACATTTTTTTTTAGTGAATCCGGCGGAATTTTAATTCGAAAGTACGTAATAAACCCAACAATATACAAAAAAGAAAATAAATACGATAATTAATTCATTACGTACCAAAGAAACAAAAATCCATTCACTTGTTTTGAATGGGTTTCGAGGGCTTTTGAATTGCGTATTATTATTATTAATGTTCTGGGTTGAGACCGTTACAGCCCCTGACGCCTGGGTAATCCCGTTGCGTCCCCTTTTAAGCCTCAAGCGTGACTCCATAGCCCTTTCCAAAGGGAGAGGACCGCTGCCACGCTGTTGGCCGATATTTCA
>JAAAKG020147010.1:0-10557 GCA_010014905.2 Druon quercuslanigerum
ATTTCTATTGTAAATATTTGCAAAAATTTAGTTATTGTTCTTTTCCATCATAAATTTCATGTCTATTGATTTTAAATATAGTTTATAAAGATTAGTGTTAAATATCAAATTAATTACTGGATTTTTCAATCACATATTTATTGAGCTTATTTAAAGAATACTTATATTGAATATTATATATTACATATATTACATATATTATAAATATTATATTATATATATTAAGTGCATTTTTCAATTAAATGTGTATAAAAATTCAGCTACATTTTTTTAAATTTCGTGTACACAAATGATTAAATAAAAAGTAAGACAAAAATCTATTAAATTCTAAGTAAGCCTGTTGGAAATTTTAAATATATTTACAGGAATTCAGCTTAAGGTATAAATGTATGAAATTTCAATCATATTTGCTGTAGTTTTCAAACAGCCCTTTGTGAATTTCATGTACTTTTACATGAAATCTATTTCAGACATAAATGGTTTGAAACTTTAAAACACAAATGCATTAATTTTATTTCAAAGACATAAGTTTTGAAATTTCAAACACTTTCGTGTATGAAAGTTCTGGACATTTCAAAACATTTTTAACAGTGTGGTTTAGCCCACATAAAACTTATAAAATATCTTATTTATATAACCAAATATTTCTCAACAATATTTCTAAAATTAGAAAAGGTAAAGTTTTCCCTCTTTCGCAGAAATTGTTCATGTTTCTAGTCCTTTAAACTATTTTTCAAATTTTATACATAAATGAACAATTGAAAATGTAAAATGTCTTTATCGGGATAATTTAAAAATAAGTTGCTACTCATTACAATCTAAAACATTCACATTTGGAAGCTGTTAAAATAATTTTAGTTTCTACACAAGATTTAAAAAATTGTGTACGATTAAAAACGCAAGAGATGAAGAAAGGTGCTGTCCATCCCAGGAATACAAAAATGTCACATGTGGAAGGTGGAGATTGCTAAATGTGATATCAAATCTGCTTACATGACCAAAACTGCTAAACACGATTGGGCTCTTAAATTATCTACAACAGACAATAAAAGAAGGAAAACCTTAGAAAAAAACCAAAAAAAAATTGGAATTGTATGGTTAATTTATAAATTACAAAAAATGATTAAAATTTGGAAAACTTTAGCGATTTATAATTTATTATAATAACTTATCAGTCATTGATGGTATCTTATCACTTCGTGTTGGTCCAATAACTGTTTACAAGCACTATTTGAAATTAAACATTAAGGCGATAGTGAGGTTATCATTCCGAAAGACTGCCTTAAAAAGACTATATAAGGCACTTTTCAGGAGTGGTAATCTGTCAATCGCTTTGACGTTTAATTTGAAGAAGAGATTGTGATGAGTGATTGGACCAACACGAAGCGATGAGATACCATGAAATAACTGATAAATTATTATATATTACCGATAAATAAACATAAATTAATGAAAATTTTAAAGATTTTCAAAAAATTTAAAAATTACCTTAATTTAAAGAAATGCCAGAAATTACCAAATATTTTAAAACATTCATGCATTACCAAAATTTTATAAATTAGCGAAAATTACCAAAAAAATTCCACATAAAATACTATTTTTTCGGCATATTTATAAAGAAAAATTGAAAATAAAAACAAACTTTTGGAATATCCGAAATCACATTTTGTAAAATTTTGACATTTCAGGTAATTTGATCAATTTCCGGAAATTTAACATAACCGAAACTTCCCAGAAATTTTAGGTGTGAAAAACTTACTTTGAATGATTATGAACAGCGAATAGATCAGCACGAAGTAATGATATATCATCAATTACTGATGAATTATTATAAATTACCCATAAATGAACATAAATTACTAGAAATGTATAAAATCTTCAAAATTGTCGAAAATTTCCTTTATTTTCTGGTTTCAATGTCGAAAAAAATATTGCATATTCAATTTCTTTTGCCCCCCCCCCTCGTTTTGTTCGAATATGCAAGAAAAACGTTTACCGTCAAATTCGAGCGATATCGGATTATAATTACGTATTACAGAATATTGTTCATAATTTGTCAGCAGAGAATAAGAATAAAAAAAAAAAATTATATGCATTTTGAATTCTTATTAGACCCCAAAGAAAACCCTATAAGTGACAAGTTTTAAATTTATTATTATTTATTATTATTATTATTATTATTATTATTATTATTATTACACCATTAAGCCTTTTCCCTGTCGGGGTAGGCGTGAAATTTTAATTATTCATTAATCGGTAACATAAGATAATCCAATAATTTAATTTAAATAATTTTCCAGATGTGATGATTTCTTGAATGAATTATAAAAATAATAGGATGCGTTTAAATTATTTTACAATTCTATTTTTATTATATTATATTTAGCAAAAATAAAATTGTCTCAATATTTTAAATTTATCTGAACATTTACAAGTATTCTTAAAAAAGGAATTAGTATTTAAAAATATTAAACTTTGTCAGGTTAAGTAAAATGCTGCTCCACCTTTTTTTTGGTAACACATTTACTTAAGCAAACACGTATATTTAATTAATTTTAAAATTATTGTAGCGAATTATTATAATGTTATCATTGATTAAAATACTCATAACGTCTAGAAAATATGTTCATTTCGCGAGTTAGAAAATCAAATGTTTAAACGAACTAAAATTGTTTAAAAAACTAAAAATTATTCAAAAAATATCTTCCGAAAAGTGTTATAAACCAAAACATCACGTAATATTTAAATTGGTCACTTATGGGTTTCCTTTGGAGCCCGAAAAGAGTGGCTTTAAGCTATTTACCCTCAAAATTTATGATTGATTCTTTTTCTCTGACAAATTCTAAACAATGACCTAAAATACGGAATAATTTGTAATAATATTATATTATCGCTTTTAAATATTAGATTTACATAAAGCTGACTTTTTCCCATGTTAAATCAATTTAATCAATGAGAAACTTCATGGTCTTTGAGCGAACCTTTAAGGACTTCAAAAGAATCCCGGTTTCGCTTGATTCACTATACGTCTAAAAGGATTAATTGTCGAACATAATATTTTTACCATATAATCTAAAGGCAATTATACCGGTTTGGACAGAGTGCTTTTTCCGGAAAATGCTCTTGTGTGTGTTTTTTTTTTTGTAATTGAAAATAAAGAGTTTTTTCTTTACGCTTGAAACTGGGAACACACATTCATCCTGTTATACGTATAGTAAATCAAGGGAAATCAAAACTGATTCGAAGCGCCTTAAATATTAACCGATTTCACTCAAATTTAGAGGAATTTTTTTTTTACATTCGAGCAAAATTGGGGGGGGGGGGGGGGAGAGCAGAGAAATTTAGAAAACATCCATCAAGTATAAGTAAGAAGAACTCTAAATGTGCATGTTAAAGTTCCACACTCTAAATATTCTCATTTTGAGAAAAAAATCTGCACGGGAAAAACTACGTTTTCTATGTTAGAACCAATATTAGAAAGGAACTCAAAATGGTAAATGGTATCTAAATGAACCCAAAATATGGATTTAAATGGTCCCAATAGAGCCCTTTTTGTCACTTATGTTTCGACTCACTTCGAAAATTTTACAAGCTAATGATGCATATTTTATTTTTAAATTCTGATTAAATGATTATGTTTTGGAAAGTTTTAACGGAGAAACTAAAATTATAGTCATTAGCCATTTATGATAGGAAGATAGTGCAAATGAAATATGACAGTTTTTGGGATTACGTTTAAAATCCTAATTCATTGTGTGACTTCAAAAATGTAACAAATGAGCAGCAACAAAACTGACTAAACTTTTTTTTCTGTGCTTGGCTAAGAACCCCAGTTTTACTCTTCGGACACATAAAATACTTTTTAACTATTTAAAAAGAAGTACAAAAAGTGTGTCAACACAACAAGATGGAATTAAAATTCCTTAAATTTAAAGGCAACTTAGCGTGCTGTCGAAGTTGAAGGCATAAATCCGGTGCTCAATGTATCTTGCAACTTGTACCGGAAGTGGCATGCTAATAAACCGATTCCGCCCTCGACCACGGTTCGTGCACCATAGTCACATTACAGGCAGGTCGTAATTAGAATTGTTTCACGGTTTATTAAGGACGAGCCGGCTGTAAGCCGATGCAGTATGATGGGTTCTTCGTTTCGCGAGAAAGATCACAGCATGTAACACCACGCTGGTTGCGTTTTAATTTTTTCAATTGCCACGATGATAAATGCAATGATGTTGACACTGACGTCACATTCTAATTATTCAGATTCGTGTCAAGATATGAATCTGACGAGGAAACCGGCTGTATGCCGGCACATAGTCTGTTTGATTACATAACCGTATGTTACACTCTCATCAAAAACCAATTCTCCGTATTAAAATATGAAGTTTCAAATTTTAATATGCCCTTTTTAAAAAATCATTCACTATAAACATATTCCTACACATAATTTGCCCATATTTCCAATACATTTTAAGGGAAAGTGAATTTTAGAGAATCTTTACAGAAGACGATTTCTTTCTTAATGTAGGACTGTAGATGTCTTGATTATTAAAAAGAGATATTTTTTTAATTTGAAACGAATCCCTTTATTATATAGTAGTAGGCAAGAATAGTGTCGATTTACATATTTGAATAAAAACGGTTGATAGATTGTGGACATAGTATTGGAATCTAATATGCCATTACTCTTCAAACCGGTCAATCCATTAGTACAAGATTAGATAGTGTTTTTTTACGTAGATTAAGTTTAAATCTAAGTAATAATGACAGGTTGTCGTCCCGATATTCAAAATTAATTTAGTAAAACCCATTCAGAAATTGAATGTTAGATGCCTTACGATGGAAATCGTGAGGCTGGGTTAAGTTAATTGTCATTCTCTAAGAGCAAATTGTTCTTGATATATAAGTGGAGACCGAGGGAGACTATAATTATAATTAAACCACTCGTATTAAAAAAAATTTAAATAGAACCTTTTATCTTAAATTGAATAACTTTAAATTTCATAGACTTTTAACAGCAAGCCTTTATAAATAAACTATTTTAAAACTAAAAATACAAAATAAATTTACAAAACATCGAACGTATCATACTCAGAAAAGTTTATTGTATGCAAGCAAAATATGTTTGAACATAAAAATTTTGTGTTTTACTAGAAGAGGCTATTCAATAATAATATAGATTTGACAGTAAAAATATCTAATAACTTTAGTAAAAAATTAAATCTTCTAAATTGTTAATGAGAATATAAAGTTATGTGATTTGATACAAGATTGGTGTTGGTGAAAATGATATAACTTTTTCTATTACATTTTATTAGACTTTCTTATGATCACAATCTTTTTACAAAATTTTATTTTAGTTCACGTTTAGCTTTTCGAAAAAATTAAAAAATTGCATAACCGATATTAAACAATTAGAAATGTGTACTAGTAATTACCAAAAAGAGCATAGAAGCTGTTTCTTATTTTTATTGTCTACTTATATAATTAAAAAATACGCTGAAGTTCAAAGTGCTATAAAATATAATTAATAATAATAAATTCTTTACTTTAAAGAAAATTTCTATGAATCAAATAAAAATCATCATTTGCTGTCGAGAAGAAAAAGTTGTTTTTTTATACAAAGAAATTGTTCTTATTTCAAAGAAATAGTTTTTTTTCTCAATAAAAATGTGTACTTAATTTTAAATGACTTTTCTCATCATAAAGTTATTTTTGAATAAATAAAAAAATTATTCTTTAAGAAACTGCTTCTGGAATTTAGAACAAATATATTTTCGAACGTTTTCCGAATATAAAATTCTTCAATTTTAAATATTTTTAACTTGCATTTAAAAATTCTGAAGGGGTACAATGGTAATTTCTTGAATTTTCAAAATATAGAATCATAAATTATTCTATTAGCAAGATTTATATTTTAAAGTTAATGCAAGTTCGAACGTTTTTTTGGAATAGCTCAGTTCTAAAGATTCATTAATATGAATGTTCATAGGGTTTTTTTCTTTTTTTTTCTTAAATATTTAGTTCCCTTTTGAAGATTTCCGGTTAAAAATTCTTTAATTTTTAATATTTAACGTATGTCAAATTTTCATCCAAAAAGGATGAATTTTTCCGCAAAGAAGATTAACAGGAATTAATTAATTAAATTTTCAAATAAATATTTTATCTTTTAAGCAAATAGTTGTTAAATTTTTGGAGAAAAAGACGAATTTTTAACAAAGCAATTGAATTTTAAACAAAAAACATAATTTAAAAAAAACATTTCTTACAAAATCAATCGACTTTAAACAAATTAGTTGATTTTTCTACAAAAAAAGGCGAATATGTAACAGACTAGTTAAATTTTTAACTAAAAAAATATCAATTTTCAATTTAAAAAAAATCAATTTTAACCCAAAACACTTTACATTTTCCGTTAAAAAAATTAACTTTTATTTAAAAAAATATAATTTAAAAAAAAAACAGATAAATTTTAAACCAGAGATGAAACTTATACAAAAATGATGGATTTGCAAAAAAATTAATTTTAAACCAAAGAGTTCAATGTTTAAATAAGGAGATGAATTTTGAAACAAAACGATAATTTTTTTAACAAGATGATTAATTTTCCGCACAAAAAATTACCAACAAAACGTTTGAATTTTCAACTAAAATGTGGAATCTTCAAACGAACAAAAAATGAAGATTTAACAAAATCGTTTAACTTAAACAAATCACGTGATTTTTTAAAAACAAAAAAAGACGAATTTGCAACCAAATATTTCAATGCTTAACTAAAAATATCAATTTTTATATATAAATGAAAATTTTCAACAAAAAAGGGGAAGTTAAATTTTCAGTTAATAGAATTAATTCTTAATATAAAAAAAATTACTTTGCAGTAAGAGTTAAATTTTCAACTAAATAGATAAATTTTTGTCAAAAATAATAAATCGGAAAAAAAGAAATAAAGTTTCAAACAAAAAGATAATTTTTTAACTAAGAAGATTAATTTTCTACGAAGAAATACAAATTTTTAACAAACTATTTGAATTTTCAACCAACAAGGATGAATTTTTGAAAAAATATGTTTCATTATTTGGCAAAAAGTTAAGCAGGTAAATTTTCAGTTAAAAAATTAATTTCCAGACAAAAATGAAACGCATGTTCAAGAAAATATAGAAATTTTTAATCAAAGAGATGAAACTTGAAGCAAACAAATACATTTTTATAAAAAGTACTTAAAGTGTCCACCATGTAGTTTAATTTTTCATCAAGAAAGACAAACTTTTTGAATTATAAACTAAAAACGATGGATTTTTAGCCAAATATTTCATTTTTTGCAAGAAGTTGAGTAAGACAATTTACAGTTAAATATTAATTTTCAGCCAAAAATGTAACGCATTATCAACAAAATATGTGATTTTTGAATCAAAGAGATGAATCTTGAACAAAACAAAAAAAATTTTAACAAAGTACTTAAACTGTGAATCATGTAGTTAAATTTTCGACCAAAAAAAGAAGACTTCGCAATAAAGTAGTTTCATTTTTAACAAAATAATTAAATTCTGAAGCAACTATCTAATTTACCACCTAAACAAGATGAATTCCAAAACAAATAAAATAATCGACTTTTCAATAAAAAAATTAACTTTTAGCTAAAAATATTTAGATTTTTTTCTTGTGTTCTATTAATTAGTTCGCAATTAAAAGAAAGAGGAAGAATATTTTATGGAATTTTAAAAAAACCTTTCAAGGAATAGAATTATGCCCTCAACTATTTTTTGATTTATACTGTCATTTTTCTTTTAAAATTTCTGGAAATAATCAAGGGACATTTGTTGACAATTTTATAAATAAAGTTATGTAACCCGAATTCGAAAAAAAAATAAAAATCTAGACACACACAAGAGTTACAAATAGCTCATAAGTAATGCATGCTGAAGTGTAAAAGAAAAGACTTTGGATACTAATGGGCCTGAGTGGAGAGCTTTACATGATGACTTTATAAAGCTCTTCGCCTGGGATGCTTGCTAGAGAGATTGATCAGCAACCTGGGTCGAAGAACAAACATTGTATTCAAATAAAATACACGGGAATTCTAGATCAATATAAAAATATATACCCCCTCCCCTCCCCAACCTCCCATACAGCCTCGTACAATTCCCTTTCTCCCTTTTCTGGACTGATCCCTAGCGAGAACTGAGTGAGTCACGATTACCCCGAAAGGGATGGCTTAATGGTATAATAATAAAAAAAAGTACCATCAGGCGAAATCGTTTTCGGGGTAAGCGTGACTGACACGCTTGCATCTGGGGATCAGGACGTTTAGAATTTAGATGAGAAAAGTGAGAAAGGGTGGGAGGAGGGGGTGTACGAGGCGGTGTGGGAGGAGGGGGGTTTGTAGATTATTCTAGAATTCACGTGTTGTTTATTCAAATACGTTCGTTCCACAACAATTATCCGACCCAGGTCGCTGATCAATCTTCTAGCAATTATCCCAGGCGAAGAGCTTTACAAATTCACCATATAACTGGCACTCTTCATCATGCATTTCTTATAAAGTATTTGTCTCAAAATAATAATAAAAAGAAAAGGAAAAAGTCATGTTGAACTTGACAGTACGCCTAATACAACCTGAAATTGAAAAGTGAGCACTGACATTCTCTAGCCTCTAGTCTATTTCCAACCCGCTCGCATAAATCCATCAAATTTTCGTTCCATTCGCGTCTAGTTTGAACTTTGGCACGCACCACGCCAAGTAGGAGGCGAGGAGAAAAAAAAATAGTGCGACACAACAGCGTGCGTACGAGGCAATGCGACGGCGGGTGCCATAGGCCGAGGGGCTAGGGGGGTGGACAGATGTTTGGTCCATAGAACGAGGGAGGGCTCAGTCACACGTGGGGTGCCGTGGTAGGAACTACCCTTCGTCAATCGTGGCCTTGTGTGCTCTTATGATTTTCGACTTTGACCTACGGTTGCCTCCGCCGGGGCACAATGCATCGAAGATTTACCCTGACCGTGAATTGTGTCTGTGTGTACGGGCCTTAAGCTCCACGTGACTCGGCACGCGCTCAATTTTTTTTTTCTTCTGAACGTTCTCCGATATAAGTTCATGGACGGAAAATGAATTTTATTTTTACTACATCGGCGCAGATTTACTCGTCAGAGATGATACTTAGAACGGATTAATCTCGATGATGACGCGGAAGTGATTCTTGTGAGAGGTGAAAAGTTGGATATGTGTGGATGTCGTTTTGTGCAGTGTTCTTATTTATTAGCGATGCAAGGATTATTTATAAAAAATTAGGTAAAGAATTATGGTTTTTTGAAACTACGGCTTTTGTCTCATTATGCACGAAACAAGTTTTTTTGTTTTTTAATTTGAAAAGAAATCTATTTTATCATGAATGATTTGATGCAAAATAAGTATGAAGAAGATTGAAAATTAAAAAATATACTTTCAAAGTAGAAAGTACAAAGTTGGACAACAAATGCGCTTAAAAAATTGTATTTAGAGTTTGCTCAAGCGTTTTTGTAAGTTTTCTTCAGAATCGTCAAATCGAGTTAAAACTGAACATTTCTCTTCACAATTAGCCATAGAATATGAATTAAAATTTACTTTCTAAATATCACCCCCATAATTCTGTTTTTCAGGGTCTCCAAGTAACCCCATAAGTAAAAAATTGAGTTTAGAGAGGTTTTGGTGCTAATTTTGATTTTCTTGCAATTTCTTAAAAATATAAATTACAGCTGATACATCAAGTATTACTTTCTAGTAATAATTACATGTTAAACCAAATTGTTTAAACAATTTATTATTGTCCATAGCAATTTCCCCTCAGAATAGAGGTAGAAAATCGGGGGTTTCCCTGAAGTTTTTAGCAGTCTTCAAATATTAACTCAGCGAGGCAATAATTAATTTAAATTTATAAAATAATTGTTTAACCCACTTTCAATTATTTATAACAATATTTTCATAGAAAAACTGTATTTTTCTATAATTATTATAGAAAATACAGTTTTTCTATGAAACGTTTCACTATTTCTCCAATTTTCAAATAAATAGAGGTAGTGATTATTCAGCTTAACAAATATAATTGTTTAAATATTGTATGATTATTTATAATAATATTCTCTTTGAATAATGGTAGAAAGTTGGGTTTTTTTTTTCTGAAATATTCATTTTTTTTTCTACGTTTCATTTAGTGATAAAATAATTAACTCAAGTTAAATACAATAATTGTTTAAACAATTTCCTAATTTTTATAACTATCTTAGAGTAACTTTTAGAAAGTAGCGGGGTTTTCTGAAACTTTAACCATTTCTTTCACTCTAGTTCTGAACAAATAATGCATGAATATAAATAACAATTAATTTCTTATTATCCATCCATTTTTTCAGTATAAAGTATTTTTACTCTTTTTTCAATGTTTAAAAAATATTATTTGAACAAGAAGCCTCTTAATAACTAGAGATCCTTTAAGGAGAGTTGAGACATATTTACTCGCATTTTGATTGGTGTTATATAACCGGAATCGGAAGTTCCAAAATACGCGCGATATTCAAATCCAAAAA
>JAAAKG020147011.1:0-10557 GCA_010014905.2 Druon quercuslanigerum
TTATTTATAAAATTATGTCCAATCATCAAATTGATGAAAACTCCTGTAAAAAAGCAAGAATCCAACAACCAAATTTGAACGTTGGATTCTTGTTTTTTGACAGGAGTCTTCATCTATAAAATTAAGAACAATTTTTGCAATTTCTTGTAAAACTGACAATTTTAGCATTTTCATTGTCTATAGTGAAATTGCCATGTCTTGCACGGTAAAAATACGAATAGTTTTAGTAACAATACCATAACCTATAAATGTGCAAATCATTGTAATTTTACGAAAAGCGTTCGGAAATTTACATAACCTAAACGAAAAATTGTAGAATGAAAGTGGACATTTCTCATCGTAGGTAAAAACGTAACGTTGGTAGTCAGTAATAAACGGTCCCTCTCTCAGAGTGGTCAAGTTACCAGAAAATTTTTTTACAGTGTAGGTTATACGCCTTTGCGCTATAGAGTTAATACAGATAGAGGCGACAAGCCAGCTTAGAAACCATCCGCGCGTAGAGAGAGAAAGAGAATCAGAAAGACCCGACCCGACCAGTCACCCCACTCATATGCCCCTCCCCGCTCTCCCCACTCTCAAAAAGAACCTTGGCGCTCTGTCTCTTTCTGTCTTAGCGAAGTTGAGACGGACGGTCCCGCTTACAGAGCGGCTTATGTCTTGTCGCCTCTATCTGGATTAACTCTATGCTTTGCGCACGTCTTCTGAGTCTCGAAGCCTTTGGATTTAATCACTCTGAGGAGTACATACACTGATGTTAAAATCGGTTCCCCCACACCGTCCTCTGAGATGGAGGTGGGGGCACGTTCGAAATTTTAAATGGGAACCCCCAGGGGGCGGTGTGGGGGAACAGATTTTAGCATTAGTGTATGTACTCTTCAGAGAGATTAAATTTTCATTTATAATATTTTTTTATACAGTGCCTATTTTTCGAGATATTTGAAAGTTTCCAGTTAAAAAAATCACCCTGTATATATAATTAAAACTTTTTTTTCATAAGGACAACCGACATATATATATAATCCAATTTGGAAACGAGTCGGGCAGCCCTCATCGTTTACGTTTCGATCGCCCCGAAATTAGTCCAAGGTTATTTAAAGGCAACCCCCGACACTGGACTGAAAGCGAGAGAGTGGTGTTTTACATACTTTATGTTTTTGTATTTTGCGAATTTTAAATTGATGATTCTTTACATTAAATATATGTAAATGAATTTTTCAGTTTGATATTTGATAATTTAAAAAGCTAGTGGATTACTTACTTGCAAAGTACAGATAGCCAGCGAGACGAAGATCACTCGCATCACCATTAATGAAAAATTCGTTAATAACCGGATCCTGGCAAAGATGAACAAGAAATATTAAACTTGAATCAGTAACGTGGCCTTTTTATTTTAGGAACTGATAATACTTGGAATGTTCACTTAACTGGCACAAGGGCAATTTGTAAAAGAAGAGTTGGAAAAGAATGAGGAAATCATCATGATTTGAAGACTTGGGAAAGCTATCGTTAGATAAATAAAATCTGTTTTTCTGGAAACATTGATTAAACTGTGAAAATATGCGGATATGCTTTGTTATACGAGAAACTTAAAAAACAGAAAAATAGAGTTTTTGAAACGGCACAGTTGATGATTCACCCAGAGAAAATTTATGTTGAAATTTAAAAAATTGTTTTTTTATTTGTTTGGATAACTATTTTTTTCATTAAAGTAAATTGCTGGCTAATATTTAAGAAATAATTGACTTTATCTCATTATTTTAAACTAAGGAATGTATTTTTTTAATCAATTAAATTTTGGTTAATTTACTCTCAAAGTCTAAATTAGTAAAATTTCAATAATTAATAGTGAAATTCAACTAATTTAATTTCAGAGTAATATATGTTAATTATTTAGGGCTCAATTGAGATAAAGTTATTGAAATGAAAAAAAACGCGGCAAACAGCAAAGATTAATAAAAGAACGTGATTCTGTAAAATTTTCAGCTTTATTGAAACCATAACATGGAAATATTGTGACATTTTTAATAGAAGAGTTCCGTCTTCAAAATGAAAAAATATTAATTATTTTACCAAGTTCTGCCAATCTTTTTAAGTTTTGATATATTTGCAATCCCTTTAAAAAATTTTAAATTGCAAAATCTTTTTCAATCTGATTGAAATAATAGTGCTTTTTGATCATCATATAGTCTGTTTACTTTTTATACAAAAAATTTTTTCCTTGTTTACATTTTGCTGTAATTTTTTAAACTGTCATTAATTTTTCAAATGAGAACTTTTAAATTGCCTTAATTCTATAATTTCGGGGATTTTCAATTTAAAACTGTGCTTAGATTTTTAACCGGGATTTTTTCAGTCATCCTATTTCTTTATATTTTTTGAAATCTTTTGAAATCCTTTTAATTTCTGTTTGAAATTAAATTTTTTAAAGTCAAAAATCATGAAAAATGTTTCCAGGAATCTTGGGTGAATTAGTTTATCTTTGAAGCTTTAAAAAAATGCAATGTTTTCAAACATCCGCTCAAAATTAATTTTATCAATAAAAAATTATTTTGAATTTTGCCACGACTCTTACAAAGTTTTCTTTATTATTTTCTTTAAACTTTCCAAAATCCACGAAAGGTTTACACTTTTTTTCGAAAGCTCCAAATATCTACATTTACTTTGAATTGGGTGACGTTTTTAAAATTGTAAAATTATTTCTTGAAGATTTTGAAAACTTTTAAATATTTTTCATTAGAGTGAACATTTTTCCTAAAATTTTCTTTTAGAGCATGAAAAATAAAAAAAAAACACTTTAAAAAATTACTCCTTCTTTTTCCACAGTTTTAAGCAAAAATTTAATTTTCTCTTGAAATTAACTTTTTTTAATTTTAAATTTTCTTAAGAAGGTGAAAAATTTTATTATTCTCTTGAGGACACGAATTTTGTGTACAATTTTGTAATCTTGGAAAATTTGCAAAATTTTTTACATTTTGTTTCCGAAGTTTAAGAAATCTTCACTTTTCTATAATAAAGAATAATTAAAAATTTGTCAATGGCAATGTGACCAGGTTTAAGGGAATATTCACAATAATTAAATAATTTAATAATCTTTAAAAGTTATCTCAAATTTAAGATATTATGCTCTTTCCCTTATTTCCGTTTTTCCCCGCTTTTCAGCAATTTTGTTTCCTGTTTTAAGAAAATAACCTTTTTCTCGCTTTTTTGTCATTAAAATGCAAACTGAATTATTAATAATCTATAAGAAATTTTAAATATTTTTGGTAGAAAACTATTTTTTTTTTTGTTTTCAAGATTTAAGAGTTTTGTTAAAAAACTGATAGATTTGATAAAAAATCGTTTCTTTTTTTTTGAAAATTAATCTTCTTGTATGAGCATTTAACTATTTGTTTAATAGTTTATCTTCTTGGCTAAAAGTGAATATTTTCTAGTTGAAAATGCAACAGTTTCATTTCTGATTTAAAATAAAAATCTTTTTTGGTTAAAATATAAACGATTACTCTTTTTTTGAAAATCCATTTTTTAGGTTTAAAATTAAACTCATTTATTAAAACTTGAACAACTTTCTTCGAAATTCATTCATTTTAAAGATTAATTTTTCATCAAGAATTTTCATATTTGTGTGAAAGTTTGAATTGTTTGGAGATACTTGGTCTTTTTGAATAAAAAATCATCTATTTAATATAAAATGCAACTTTTAGGTGAAAGATTTTCTTAAATATTCGTAAATGTTTTCTTGAAAATAAATTTTTTTACTGAAAATTTAATTATTTAATTATTAGTTGAAATCCAATAGTCTTAAGATGAAATTTCAAGACTTTAGTTAATATCTTATGCATTTTTTTGAAAATGAGTATTTTGCGTAAAGAAATTTATCTTTTTTATTGATAATTCACCGTTTTGTTTGAGGATTTAAACTTTTTTGTTAAAAGTGCGTATTTTTGTTGTTGTTGCAAAATTGAACTACTTCAGATTTGAAATTATAAAATCTTTTGGTTTTATAATTAAATATTACAATTTCCGTTGAAAATTCAACTTCTTTGGTTTACAATTTTACTCATTTTGTTGTAGATTACTAGAAAGGCTTACTAGGCTTACTAGAAAGCTTATCAGTTTGGTTGAACAACTTTATTTTTTTTTTTTGAAATTTTGATTAGTGAAATTTCAAGGATTAATAGTAAAATTCTGATAATTAAATGAGGTAAAACTGAGCTAAAAAATATTCATAAAAAATGACGAATTCAATTTGCCGAAATATTTCAGGTTTTTGGGCCAAAAGACGTGAAAACAGGGAAGTTCATTAAAAGAATGCGACTATTTTATATTTACATATTTATTTAAATAAAAAGAAGGCGATATTGTAAAATTTACTCATAGACGAGCTCCGCCTTAAAAATGGAAGAACATTAATTATTTACACATTGAATCTATTTCACCTTAGATTATTATTTGCCTAAACCAGCATCGCAAATAGCGATATCTAAGAATAAGGAAATCACTATTCTCAGTTTCCTTTTTAATTTATAAATTAAATTTTCTGAAGATTTTTTATATAATGCGAAAAAACAAATTTTTTATTTTACAGGATTTTGCTAAATTTTATGAAAAATGTGAGCTAGTTGTAAAGACACTCAGGAATTTAGAAGTTGTAAAGGAATGAAATAATGTTTTATTAATTTTCAGAAATATTTCTAAGTTTTATAATATTTTTAATCTCTTCAAAAATATAAATATTTTTTAACACCTTTTAAACTGGCTCGCATTATTTCTAAAATTTTTAATAACGTATTAAAATTTTAATAATCACCATGAAATTTTGCAGATTCATTTTTGAAATTAAAAATTATTTAACAATTTCAAATTGACATACTGTTTAGAAGTCGTTTAATATTTTATATTTTCAGTTATCCCATTGATTCTTAACTTTTTAAATTTTTTTAACTTCTCTATAAAATTTTAATTTTCCAAACAAATAAAAATATATACATTTTTCTATAAATCTTAATAAAATTTGTTTATTATCTGGCCTTGCAATTTGGGAGATTTCTTTTTAACTATTTTGGAAATCTTTTGAAATTTTTGAAAACCTTTCTGAATTATTAAAAAGCTGCTAATTTACTTTGTTCGATATCTGAAAACATCGACGAAAATATAAGAAAATGTCGGTAGAATCTTTCAGAATAATTTTCTTTAATTTGGAAAATATTTTAAAATATTTTTAAACATCCATTTCAAATTAATTTTTCAAGATAAAAATCATTAAAAAAATGTTTGGTTGTTAATAATACTGCATAATACTACATAATGCTGCATAATACTGCATATCTCAGCCTGATCTTGAAATGATTTTGCCTCTTTTTTAAACATGCCATACAGTTTTTTACAGCAGTTTTCAGCAGTCTTCGAACAAAAAAATAATTTTTGCGTTATTTATATTAAAATTTAGTTTATGAATTATGGTAAATAACAAATATCTTTTTTGAAATATATCAAGTATGGATTTATTATTAACTTGTACATAATAAAATAAAAAGAATAAACATTCAGTAATTATTATTTATCGATTTAGCGACATCGCTGCAAAAGCATAGTATTATTTCAGGGCCGGTTTTAGGCATTACATTTTTAAAAAAATAGTATCGAATTGTACTAAAATTGTGCTAAAGTTAAAATACTAAACTTAAAGTACTGAAGCTGTATTAAAACTTGACGCAGAAAATGATACGATACAAAAAATCTCTAGTTTTCACAATGACTTGATGTAAAACTTGTTTCGTAAGTGTTTGAGTTTAACATTATATCAATGAATATATCAAATTTGATTGAAAAGAAAAACCTAATGTGTTTGAAATAGAATATAAACAAATTTTTATATCAAAATCATATCTTTATTTAAAAATTCAACTGTTTTGTAGAAAATAATTTTGTTTTGGTTAAGGGTGTAACTGTTTTGTCAAAAGTTCGTATTTTTTTGGTTGCATGGAACAATTTCTATTTTATAATTAAAATCATTTTGGTTCAAGTATCAACTATTTAATTTTTTATTGAAACTGTATATTTTTCGGTTTCAAATTCCGCTCAATAACATAATTTTTTTCGGCGCGAGCGCAAATGAACCTTGACAAGACAAAAAAAATTATTCTAAAAATACTTTTTTATTGAATTCAAGCAATCTTTTACAATAATTGAATTTCCAAAAATTATTCTTCTAAACCAATTTTGAAAACTACGAGAACTTATTATTCTGCTTGAGCGGAAAAGAGTAATGTACCCATTACTTGATCCAACAGCTCTATTTCAATTGAAAACTAAAGAAAAGAACAAACTTAAAAGTAGAAAAACTAAAAAATTTAAAAATTGCTTTATTTTTTCTGCTTAAAAGCATTTTTTAACGAAAAATTTAACTATTGAATAAAAATTACACTGTCTTGTTAAAAATTAATTTTTTTTCTAGAAATTTGAGTATTTTGTAGAAAACTAGTTTTCTTCTGTGAAAAATTCAACAATTTGATACAAAAATTCAGCTCTCATAAAAAATCCAACTGTTTTGTAGAAAATTATATTTTCCAATATGCGATATTCATTTAAATTGGCAAAGAAAATTTACAACGCATTTTGCGACCATCCTTAAGATTATTATTAAATGTTTATTTTTGGTTCCATTAATAATACCCAATTTGTCTAAATATGGCTTGAAGAGAATCGCGAAATAGACTGCAAAATCTCTGAAATGATGGAATAAATTTTCATTTTTGAACGTGTTTTATTATATTTTCTTTCTTTTAAGCAATTTCCATTTCAATTTACGAACAGAACGAAGTAATTATACACAGCGTATTATGTGGGATGTATAAATAAAATATAAAAAGAAATGTACATTTTTTAAATATATTGAGAATAATATAATATGATAAATAACACTCGCTTATTATTTTACATATATGTCAAAAAAATGCTATGTTGGGAATCGAACCACAGAACTTCCGATTGCCGGCTGGGTGCTTTCCTATCAAGTTATTAGAGAGATATTTCAGAAATACATGCTATCTCAAACCAAGTATTACATTTTATCAAACGAGTAATTTTAAAGAAAAATTTGTACAAAATAAATTGTAATAAAAAATAAAAAATAAAATTCTATCTAGTTTGTAATGGCGTTAGTTACTTTCTGCTATCTGAGGAGTTAACATGATCAATAGTTTCATTTCTATTTTCATGGTTGTGAAAAATATATCTAAACTGATTAATCGTAACTATCTCTGATGGTAATACAGATTCCTTTAAAACTACTCGTATCATAAAACGTAACATCTGCATTGAAATACCGTGTATTTCTGAGAAAGGATTATTCTTTCAATCTCTCTAATAGCTTCGTGCCAAAGGATCCGACCGGAAATCGGAAGTTCTGTGGTTCGACTCCCAGTAGAAAGACGAAAGTAGATCCTCTTGTCAGAAAAAAATGTTATTTAAAAATTTTTAAAAAATATTTTCCTTTTAGTTTGTAATTACGTTAATTATTGTCTGTTACTTTTAGAGTTAACCTGATCGATAGGTTGATTTCTATTTTCACAGTGGTGAAAAAGAGATATGCATTGATTGATGGTAACTATCTCTGATGATAGTGCAGATTCCTTTAGAATTATATCAATAAATCTAAAGGACTCAATTACAAAAGAGCATATATATTGTGTTGGAAATAGATTATAAATAATATTTTTTAAAGTACCGGGATATCTTTAGTATCTTTAACTTTATGATAGCACTCTTCACATTTCGTGCTTTTGGTTTGATAACTTTTTGTGAAACTTAAAATTTCATTATCATTGGCCAATATATCTGCGAAGACTAGCTGTAAAGTTATTTTTATTTATTTACCTTCTGCCAAAACACAGGGGATATTTCAGGTTTGTTACAAGTTTACAAGGAAGTTTTAAGAGATAAAAGAATGTCAAGGCATTCACAGGAAGATCATCAAATTTAATTCATCTTCACTGCATTTGAATAGAGTTTCAAATATTTTAGCTTTTTTTCAAAGACTTTCAGAAAATGAAAAGATTTTAGAGAATTTTAGTATAATTTAAGAGTTTGAAGAAAGTGTAAAGGATTTTTAAGATTTTAATGTATTCTTAAAGATTTCAAATTAGTGTTGAAAATATTTCAAAGCATTTTAAAGGATTCCAGTGATATTTCAAGAGTTTAAAAACACGTGAAGAAATTTCGTAAGATATCGTCAAATTTAATTTATTTTTACTTTATTTCAAGGGATTTTATAATATTTTAATTACGTTTTCAAAAATCTATTTACTAGAATTAAGGGATGGCAAAGCATGTCGAATATTTAAAAAGATTTTCAAATATGTAAAGGTATCTCCAAAGGTTTTAAAGAATTAAAAAGATCTTAGGGTATTTACAAAAAATATTCATAAAACAGATCAAGCGAGAAGAAAAAATATTTAAAAACTTTCGTAAAGTGCTTTGATCTTCTAACTAACAGAGGCACAGGAATAAAATAAAAAATCTTCTCTTTATACAAGACAAAGATTTCTATACGTTTTTGTAGTCCCTGAATCCGCATCCGTTTTTTTTTATTCGGTCATGTCGTATTTCGTTCCTAGCCTCAAAAAAGTGATGAAAGTTCAAACTTTTTTTCTCAATTTTTGAGTTTAGGAGCAAAATTTGAACTGAATAAGCCAAACAACCCCGGATTCGGATTCAGAGGCCCCAAAAACGTATAGAAGTGTTTTTCTCGACTGGTGGACCACATCCCCTCCCTAATTTCCCCTATTTTCACCTCCCGATTTTCCTTCACTTCTCCCTCCTAATTTCCTATTAATTTACCTAATTACTCTCTCCTCCTTTTCCTTCGTCTTGCCTGATTACCCTACTCTGCTAAAAAAACTACCCTTATCCCACAGTGAATAATTAACATAGACAGATAGTGATCTCACTGAAACTATAAGGGCTTCTGCCCAGGGCTAGAAAACCCTAACGAAAATGGAAAAATTAATTTTTTGGATGATTTTTTTCTACTGAAAATATTTTGAAAAATAACGTTACAAGGTTGGTTGTTCCAAAATACTTTGTTGCGAATATTTGCATGGGAAGAGGTAAAATTTGGGACAAAATTTTGGTTTCATAATTTATGGATAGACCCTAATATGTAGATATAAATAAAGAGATGTGTAAATTTAAAAAGAGTCGGTTAGGTGAGTTTTTATATTTTGTGAATTCAAAATGGTGATACTCAACATTCAATACATGTAACTGAATTTATCCGTTTAAGAATTGATAATTGTTAAGAATTAGGGATATACATACTTGAAAGGCATAGAAAGCCAAAGAGCAGCAGATATGCCACTTCATGGTTAATGAATAACTCGTTTCATTTCAATTTTCTAGCAAAAAGGTACCAGAAGTATTTCACCTGAATCTGGCAAGTGGTCTTTTTATAGTAAATAATTAACATTTGAGGAATGCTTATTGAACTGACGTGAGGGAAATTTGTAGGATAACTGTTGGGGCAGAATTACGAAATTATTACGATTTGAAGACTTAGCAAAGCTAACATAAGTAAAATAAATGTCTAGTTTTCACGAAAATTTTTTTTTAAACTGTAAATGTATGTGGCTTGAAATTTTACAACTTCGAATAATATGCTTTCCTTTTATTAAATGAAAAAAGTGTTTATTTGAAAAAATTGAACTGATTGGTTTAAAATTTCTTTTTCTCGATTGGAACTTTAAATGAAAAAAATCTTCTATTTAGATTGAAAATTTAACTGTTTATGGTTAAATTTTCTGTTTTAAATTTTGGAAATGCAGCTATTTTCCCAGGTATACTTTTTTCGAAAATTCAACTGGTTTGTTTTTTTCCCTTTCCCTTCAAAATTTGTCTTTTATATTATAAAAGCTATTCTTATTCGTTGAAAATGAACTATTTTAGTCAAAAGCTCAACTTTATTTGAAACAATCGATCTGTTTGGCTACAAAAATTAACTTTAGGTCAAAAGTTCAGCTTTTCTTTTTTAATTCGTCTTATTTACGCGAAAGATATCAAAAATCATTTAAAATTTGAAAATGTTTTAAAAAATGGCAAAACAAAATGTAGAGTTTTGAGGATTTTCAAATACAATTTTTAAGCTTCTTCTAAAGGATTTTGAAAGATTTTAAGATAATAAAAAAAGTTCTTTAGAATTTTGAGTTATAAATAACAGTTGATCAACTGTTCATTTAAAAAAATTCAAGTAAGTTTAAAAGATGTTTAAAAAATAAAAAAAAATTCAAATTTAATTTAAAACTTAAAAAGATTATTAAAATTTTAAAATCTTTCAAAATTCTCAAAATTCTAGAATCTGAAATTTAAAAAAAAGCCCAAAATAGATAACTTAGTGTATGAACCCGCCTTTAGAATATTCAATGTGGGCATTAGAAAATTTTTTTAATGTATGAGAAATTATGAAATATCATAAACAATTTTTTATATTAAAATGTTGTCACAGGCTTAAGATGGTTACAGTCCAACATGTCGAAGACATTTTTGGTTAGAGTTGGATTTTTT
>JAAAKG020147012.1:0-10556 GCA_010014905.2 Druon quercuslanigerum
CACATGTGTGTGTGCGAACTTCTCAAACTTCTGGCAACAGAAAAGTGCTCATCTTTAGTTCGACTAGTTTGGTCTCCATATGTCTATTCTCCATGGCTAGGACTTAATATCTTCAGTTCTATCAGGTGTTTCAGGTTAGGTGGCGGAAATCCAAGACGGCTGCACGCCCATGGCCAACAAATACTACCAATTGCGCAGGACAAAACTTTATTTTTTTAATAACTTGAAAAAAAATTTAACATAAAATGGTATTAGGACACTAGTTTTTATTTTCCAAACGCTATTCAATTAAATAATAAACTCGATTAAAACATTGTTCATCAATTTATTATATAATTCAATATTCAACGTAAAAAATGAAATACCTAATACGTTTTATACGCAAAATGCATGGTTTTCTACATGGCGTAAAATACAAAGGAAGATTTCAAATGATGTGTCACGACCCATCCCTGTTTTACGCTCTTTTCTTTACTTCTTTTTTACCTTTTCTTTTTTTTGTGATTATTAACTGTTGTCCGTGTATCATCAATCGATCCGAATTACTGATCACGCTAGTCAACAGCGATTTCCCAAATAAATAGCATGATGTTTAACGTTTTTCCACAAGTGACATTAAGAAAATAGGAGAGGAGTTTCTTTGTACTTTGTCGAGCAAATATTTCCTGAAGCGTAACAGTTTGACAGACGGTTTATTGCCCATATTAGATATAAAAAACGAGAGCCGATTTAAAAAAATAACATGGACACCGACGTGGAGTCTTGGCTAAGAGACTGGAATGATTTATCGCAAGATTACAAGGAGTTAGAGGTAAGAATGGAGCTCACGCTACTTTCTGAAGGCTTTGGCAGAAAAAATATATTACGACTGTTCTCTATGTTTTAACATCTTTGAGCTTAGGTAACCATTGTAAGACAATAATGACTTTGTTTTGATTATTTCACACATCTTTAGACTTTCGTATCAATAATCTAAGATTGCGTACAACACTATTCTTGATTTTATGTAAAAAGAAATAATAATTTAGCCCTCATTTTCTGCCACATAGCCTTTTTTCCGGTCTAAAATAGTAGTAGCTCTGCACATTTAAATAATGGATTTGATGTGTGCATATGTTTATTATGCTTGTCAATTCTGATTTATATATCTACCTTTCAATTAACAAACAAAATGAAAACAAAAAATTCGACCAGGAGTAAATTAACCATTTATCGAGTGGAAAACTTTGTTCATGCAAACACTTCATTCTTTTAAAATAAACCTATAAAGGGAGCTAAACTGGACACCTTTTATATCTTTATATTTTAATTAAAACAGAAGAGTAAGAGTACTCGCGCAAATGTAACAATTACTGCGGGACTTATTATATTATGTTCCATACTCAGAGTAAAATAATCAGAAGGTCAAAAACATTTTATTTTTAAATAGCTTTTCAAAGTATAACCTATAAGTCCGCAGTAATAGGTACACGTCTCTATTATTTTATTTTAAGGCAGTGAAGTGAGTGTAACAGCTGATCAAGGTAGTCCTAAGATCAATATTTATTCACACATTTAAAAATAAAAGTTTAAATAACGCGGAAAATTTTTTCGGAAAATACTAATAAATATTGAAGGATCGTTTGTGCCAAGGCACAGAGTTTGGAGAAGCAAAAATTTTATTTATGAAAATACGAATTGACCGACGCATAAGTCTTCACGGCAGAAGTTCGACCACTATCTTTCTCTGTCTGTAATTATGCAATCTGTATTACAGACAGACCCGAGAAGTTGTCTACTCGCTGCGCTAGTGCTGCTCTGAAACAGCTGATACTTATGTCGGACAACATTCTTTTATTCGTAATTGAAGTATACACATTAGATTCTGTATCATTTGTGTAAAATGTTCATGAGCCATTTTTGTTCTTTTACCCAACTATGATAAATATAGGCCTCAATACGATTCCTTTTGACAAGACTGAAAATTCCTTCCAGTGATCTACAGTACGGTCGGTACTTCTCCAAATTATTAATTAAAAATACACTTTTCACAATTCTAATTATTGAGGACCAGAGACACATTCCTACGCGCCCTCTAATTATCGTGCCAAATTTTCAACACGATATCTCATTCCGTGTGAACGTAAGTTGGGAAAGGAAATTATCAATATAGCTTCCACTTTTCCTGTCATAGAAAACTTTTTTTTTTCAAAATTTCCAACCGGAAGAAAGCAGACACATGCACTTTATGGCCTCCTCTTTCATTTGTTTAACTTTCAGAGCGATACGATATTTCGTTTAGTCCCATGGCCTTATGATATAGATTAAACATAAAGTAAATTTTTTATCTGATCTTTTTAAAATAATAAAGTTAAGGCTACTAAAAAAAACCCATTTGTATAATTTTTTACTTTAACTACAGCCGCATACGCGCGCGTATAATTAATTGTTATGAAATTATTGTTTGAAAACGAAGTTCAATAAAATAGCACGAAAAAACTTTTACTTTGATCAATTTTATTTGTACACGGCTTCGCATGCGTACTGTCTGACGATTTAGAATAAATAATTTTGCAACTAAATATTTTAATGCAATTTTGGAAAAAGCGTCAAATGTGAATCAAATTTGTGTGCGCACTCGGATGGTTGTCCACTTCCGACGTACGAGCACGTTACGTATTCGTTGGGTGTTTCAACTAATGTAATTGTGTAATTAAAAATGCATAGTGCAATGAGTAATAGTAATACTGAAAGAATAAAAAGATGTTGAAAAGCGATGTTATTTGTCTGAGTGTTATGATAATATTTGATTAAATTATTGAGTAAGATGGTAAAACGACATACTTCAGACCAATGGAATACGATGTTAATTAATCCTTTATTCCTTGTCAATCAACGTTTCGAAAACGATACGTTTTCCTCATCAGGATACAATCAGTAAAAACGCACAGAAGTTTTTATAAAAAACATGTCGAGCATGTGTGAGTAAATGCTTTTCCTTTTCATTGGTCTAAAGTATGTTGTTTTACTATCTTACTCAATAATTTAATCAAATAATAATACTCGTTATATATTCAAGTCCGTAAACAAATTGACTCGTAGAAAAAAGGTCAGTGTCTTAATTTTTTAATCTTAATTATTTAAATAATTAATAGTTGTTGTAAATTTACAAAGCAATATAGAAAATATCCATCGTATAAACATTGATAGTAGACTCCGCAAACAAATTGTCTCGTAGAAAAAAATTTCTAGTAAAAAAAAAATTAGAGAAAAAACTCATCGGAAAGATATTCTAAGGTTCAGTCCGTAGACTGTAAATTATCGAAGTATTATAGAAAAAAATAACCGTAAATAACCTTGTAAATTTACAAATTAACATAGTTAAAGGTAATCGGATAGACATTATTAGTTGACTTCTAAAACAAATTGACTCGTAGAAAAAAAGAAAAACTCCTAATTTTTATTTAAAACTGCTTAAATAATTAATATTCTTTTAAATATTAAATAATTTAAAGAGAATGGGAACTAAAATTTGAAGAAAAATGGGAGTGTAGGATGGCAGCGCTGGAAACACTTATAAGGAGTGAAGTGAAAAAAGTGCACTCAAGAAAAGTATCCTATGAAAAATGTGACACGCTGAAGGAAGAGTTGACGAAAATTCGAAGGAAGTATGAGGATTCCAAGGAAGCATTACTTAAAGACATCAAGACACGTAAGGAAAAAATAGCGAGGCTAGAAGAGGAATTGGTGAAACAGAGGGCAAGTTTTGAAAGAATAATGACAGATATCGAAAACGAGAGAGATAAAAGTTATTCTCGCTAACCGACCGAGGAGGCTGGAAGAAGTGTGAACAGTGAGAATCAGGAAGGAAGGGGGTCACCACAAAACAATTTCGGAGTGCAAGTTACTGAGAAAGAAGCCACAAATGAACTGGAAAATGTACAGAGATTAGCGAATGATGAATTATGCAAGGACAAAGAGTCGTGCAACATTCCCCCCAGAAAACTGAGCCAGGAAAAATGGACAGCTGAGAAAGAGGAGAGAAGAGCTAGGAATAAGAACATCTATGTAAGTGGGCTGACCCTATTAAAAAGAGAGAAGAAAGAAGAATTTGAAGATTGCATGCTTCAGACGATGCAAATAAAAATCAGAGTGGAGAAAATCGAGAGGGTAGGCGATAATTGGAAATTTAGAATAGAGGAATGGGCCAAGAAATTGGAATTGATGATGAAATTAAAAATTTCATTATAATGACTGGGATGGGGCGTATGGATCTCGGATGACCTAACCGATAGACAGAAAGAGGTGCAACAGTGGATTGAAAGAGAGGCAGAGGCATGGAGCCAAAGAGGTAAGATAGTAGCGACGGGCTACCAAAGGGTTTATATTGACGATACCCGTCTAATTTGGGATGAAATACATGAAATGAATGAAATGGATGAATACATGGAAGAGTGGCGAAAGGAATGGGTCGAGAGAAGAGAGTTGAAAGTAGGCGAAGCTGGAGCAGAAGCTAAGTGGAGTGCCATTAAAAAGACAATATTAAAAACTGCTGACAAAGTAGGAATGATCACTGGAGGTACCCAACCTACATCTGAAAGAAAGTGGGATAATGGACAGTATAGAGTGATGAGAAGGAAGATGTTCAAACTACTGCATCGCTTCAGCAAAATAGAGTACCTAAAATGTAGGAAGAAGCTGGCAGCATTGAGAGACGAATTAATAAAAGAATGGTTAGAAGAAAAATGAAGAGAAGTGGCGGAAAATCAAAACATTACAGAATGGTGAAGGGCGATGAGCTGGCACAGGCGGAGGGAGAAAATAGCGAGCAACAACATTAGCAAGGAAGATTGGCAAGAACACTTCAGTCAGTTGTTAGAAGGACCTGAAATAGAAGCAGAAACGGTAGAAGAGAAAAATAGGAGTAGGACAGCAGATGAAATCCAGGAAGAGGAGAGTAATGGCGGGCTAAACAATTCATTAAAAGCAGAAGAGATAGAATTGGCAATGAGGAATATGAAATCAAGGAAGGCTGATGGAGAGGATGGTATTGCCGCAGAATTTTTTAAATACTTACCCGAATGTGGTCATAGGGAACTAATTGAGCTGATCAAGGAAATATGGGAAATGGGAAAAATAACAGAGGAATGGACGACTATAGGCAACTAATGAGGCATATTACTGCTGGTTATTGGATACAAAGTTTTAGCTTCAGTGATGGCGAAGAGGTTAGGAGAATGTTTAGAAACAAAAAAGAAACTGACAGAGGCGCAGTCTAGATTCAGAAGTAAGAAGGGCACTATGAAGCAAATATTCATTTTAAACACGATAATAGGAACCAAGTTGAAAATGGAAGATGACAGTTGGTCCAAAAGGTGTCTGATGGCAGAAGTGAAGGAATAACGAATAGACTGCCTACGAAATGGGGAAAAGAGCTGATGGAAGCATTGAAAAGAGTCGGTGACGGCGAGCTAATAGAAATATGGAAGAGGAGACCGATAGAAGAAATAGAAAGAAGTCTGGAAAACATAGTCAAAACCAAAGAGAATCAAGACGTCCAAAAAGATTGGATTGGAGTCGAAAACTCAACTTATTGTAATTATGATAAACTAAATAAGGACACCATCATCATGGGGAGCTACTGGCAAAGGAAAGATCTCAAAGGATGGCAGAAAGAGACGTGGGCCAGATGGAGATGCTCAAGTGTAACGAAAGAAGGAAAGAAAGGCTATACCAACCAAAAATGCAGGAGTTGTGGAAGCGACCTGGAACGAATAGGATACGCAATCAGCTGCGAGAAAGTAATGAAAAAATTAAGCCCCGAGTCTAAAGAATGGTGGAGAATTTGGCGAGATGGAAAAGACTGACCAGTGCAGAAACAAACTGATTGAAAATCTGAAAGGCAATGCAGAAAAAAGTATGTGCGGCAAGCTACGCGAAATAGAGAATACATTAATTGAAGAAAATAAGGACGCCAAAGAGAGATAGTGGAAGAACAAAAATGGCAAAACATAGAACTTCAATAAAATAAAGTAAGATTATTTTAGTATCCAAAGTACAACACAAATTATATATTGGTAGAAAGTTATGTACAGATATATGTTAAAATGATTAAAATTTGTTTATGTTTGTTTTATTAAGAAGGAGAGGAGAAGACTATGGAACAGATGTAAACATTTGAATGTACCATCATTGAATAAATTCTGTTCTATTCTAATTAATAGTTCTTGTAATGTTTGTAAAGCAAGATAAAAAAAATCATCGAAAAGGTATTCTATGCTAATTATGTAAAAAAATTGTGCTTATTCGCGGAAAAAAGACCAAACTCCTAATTTCTAATCGAAATTGTTTAAATACTTAATATTCTAGTAAATTTGTAAAGCATCAAAAAACAAATTAATTGACTAGTCATTGTTAGTTGACCCCGTAAACAACTTACTCGTAGAAAAAAGACAAACTCTTTAATTTTTTAATGTAAATTGTTTAAATAATT
The DNA here is from genome assembly GCA_010014905.2 of Druon quercuslanigerum. Classification (NCBI taxonomy): domain Eukaryota; kingdom Metazoa; phylum Arthropoda; class Insecta; order Hymenoptera; family Cynipidae; genus Druon; species Druon quercuslanigerum. Next base: position 6,473 of record JAAAKG020147012.1, read on the forward strand.
AATATTCTTGGAAATTTGTGAAGCAATAAAGAAAAAAGTCATCTAATACTGATTGTTAGTTGACTCCGGAAACAAATTAACTCGTAGAAAAAAAGACAAACTCTCAATTGTTTATTCGAAATTGTTTGAATAATTAATAAATCGTGTAAATTTACAAAGTAACATAGGTAAAGGTAATCTGATAGACATTTTCAGTTGACTTTTAAAACAAATTGTATCGCAGAAAAAAGGAAAACTCCTAATTTTTAATCGAAATTGTTTAAATAATTAATATTCTAGAAAATTTGTAAAGCATCAAAAAGCAAATTGATTGACTAGTCATTGTTAGTTGACCCCGTAAACAACTTACTCGTAGAAAAAAGACAAACTCTTAATTTTTTAATCTAAATTGTTTAAATAATTAATATTCTTGGAAATTTGTGAAGCAACAAAGAAAAAAGTCATCTAATACTGATTCTTAGTTGACTCCGGAAACAAATTAACTCGTAGAAAAAAGACAAACTCTTAATTGTTTATTCGAAATTGTTTGAATAATTAATAAATCTTGTAAATTATATGTTACAAAATTTTAGCCAGTTCTTTAAAACCTCATGGAAATTCGTTTAAATAATCTGAAATCATTCGAATCTTTCTATTTTACTTGATAAATTTTTTTATCTCTTCAAAAAGCCTTGGCATCTCTTTAAGTAACCTAAAATATTTCACATTCTTTGATAGAAGTTCAAATGATTGAAATTATTGACATATTTTAAAAATTATTGAAACCATTTAAAACCCTTGAAAATTATTTGCGATTTTTAAAAATACCCTGATATCTTTTAAATCCTTTAGAACCACTTCAAATTATTAAAAGACACCAGAAGTTTGTAAGATCGTAAAGCTCGGGGCTCTGTACGAACTTCTGAACAAACTACGCAGGTGTAAAGCAAGTATACGAGGCGGTGCCGTACCTTCATATATCGGGCGCCCGCTTCGAAGAAAAAGACGATTAGATGCAGTGCCGAAAAGCAGTACGGTGCTGAAAAGGGATCGGCTCACGGAGGCGCTGATATTCCAAGTGTGAGTGTGTGCACGTCCGGACCGAAGTCACGACGCCCGATCTTAAAACTTTCTAGTGTATATTATAAATACTAATATATAATTTAATATCATGTGAAATCTTTTGAAAACCCTTGAGATTTTTTTTTAGCACGAAAAATTGCGGCAATTATTTAAATACCTGAAAACTTACAAAATTATTTGAAATACTTACCTTTAAATTATTTAAATCAATTGAAAATTCTTTGGAATTTTTAAAATATTCTTGAAATAAATTTGGTCAAAAAATCTAAATCTACACGCGTTTTAATCGATCAGATTTGATAACAACTCCGTTGCACGAAGATTCAATAAAACTCACTGATTAGGGCCACCATTGTGTGCCGAAACGTTTGAAACAACTTAATTAGTTTCAATTCTCCTGACCCTAAAGCCAACAACTTAATCAACGATTTCTACAAAATTTATTATCGAGGGTCAATATAATCCCCCAGCGATTATTCTTGAAATATTTGGAAATCTTTGAAATCCTATGAAATTTCTTAATTCTTGTGAATAAATTCTTTGAGATCTTTTAAAATTGATTAAAATACCTTGAGCGCTTTTAAAATCCCTTAAAATAATTGAAATCCTCTGAAATCTTCTAAAATCCCTTGGAGGCATTCAAAGTATCCTAACACTTTATATATCCCATAAAGTCGTTCGATATCCTCCAAAATTCTTCTCTTTTCGTAGAACAGTAACCTTTTGTTAAAAATTGATATTTTGTTCCTGATAAGTCAAATGAAATCTCTTTTGGGTGAAAACTATTTTTTCTGAACATTTATCTTGTTGATTTAAAAGCTCATCTTTTTTATTAGAATTATTACATCGTTCTTTGATAAAAATGTAACTGTTTCGTTGAAAATTCCAGTATTTCCTAGAAAATTTAATTTTTGTTTAAAATTCGTATTTTTGTCTTTAGAAGACAATTGAAATGTTTTTAGATGAAAATTCATCTCTTTTTTTTAATTTGACTTTTTTATTTAAAAATTCACCTGTTTTAGTAGAATTTTCCATTTTTTGCACAAACATGCAACTGTTTGGTTAGAAATTTAAGCTTTTTTGAAAATTTATCTTCTTGATTTAGAAGTTCATCTGTTTTAGTAAAAATACAATTTTTTTAAATGAAAATGCAAATTTTTTGTTACAAATTCTTTATCTTTGATTGAGCTTTCAACTATTTTGTTTGAAAAATTTGGCTTTGTTAAGGAATAATTTTTTTTCTTGAAGATTCTCTTTGATTAAAAGTTTAACTAATGTTTAAGGAAATATTCTTTTTAATAGATAATTCAACTACTTTCGTGAAAGGTAAACTCCATTATTAAAAAAGTATTTTTTTTTATTTATGAAGACTTACGTCTAAGAATCGGATTTTTAGGAATTTTCGATTTGCACATAACTTACGATAAATCGAAAGAAAATTACAAGTCCTATTGGAAAATGGTTAAAAGACATTTTATAGAATTTTTTAAAAGCAATAATTTCTCTTTGAGATTTTTTTCGTAGTTTGCGTCGTTTTGTTCAAAATTTTAATGTTGTAGTGTCAAATTTTGGGCAATTCTAATATTTTTTCAATAATAAATGATGATAATTTAATACATTATTACAAATTTGTATCTCTTTTTTAGGAGAATAACTTTTTCTATCAATTTCTTTTCGTACCTTTTGTGGGTTTTCCACAAATTTTTCATTTTTTTAAATGTAATTTTTATGATTTAAACCGAAACTACATGTTCTATCAAAACATGATTCATAACAAATTTGTAGCTCTTTTTCCGGAAAACAATTTTGTTAAATAATTTTTTTTATAACTTGTGCTGTTTTTCCACCAATTTTTATTTTTTTATTTTCAATATTATTTTTCACGAATAAAAAAAAGTACGCGTTCTAACAAGAAGTGATTATCAACCATTTTGTAGATCTTTTCGGAATCACAATTTTTGTTATTTTAACTTTCTTCTTATCCAGCTTAGTTTAACCACAAAATGGAATTTTTTATTTTTCATTACTTTTTGTGCAATAAAAATTTGAATTTTGAATTTTTCAATAAAATCAAAAAATTTTATATGATAATCTTGTAGGGCTCTCAAAAATAAATGTTTTTCTTGACCTTTTCATTACGTACGTTGTTTGGGTTAAAATGTTGTTTTTCAGTTGATTTGAAAAATTTTGAAAATGCTATAACACTGAGAATTTTCATCTCATTGAAAAAAGTCATTAGATCTCTTTAGACCACCTTGTCGTCTATAACGGGAACTTTTTTGTGTGACTGCAGTGTATTTGAATATTAAGGATCAAGGAAAATAAAAAATCAGTCAAGGAAAAATCAGGTAATTTTGAAAATGAAGATTTCGGGAACCCTGCCTAATTCTACTAGCAATAACTAGCAGAAAAATTCTTGAAACTAAAATTTACGTGCAGTTAGGGGGGGGGGGGGAGATATTTTGTTACAGTTTGTTACAGGGGAAGGGCGGGTCCTAGAGAGGGCCTATAATCCGTTACGTAATTTAAGTGCGACCCCTAATATTAATACATTTACTTGTTTACGTGCAACTATCATTTAATGCACTTTAATTCTAGAAAATTAAACAATTTTACCGTAACAAACTTTAAACGAACTTATTTTCCAAAGATCTTGTTTCAGTTTTTTTGTTTATTTTCGAGGTAATTGTTAGCCACGGATGAGTGCCTCATCCGAGCTTCTCAGGCTCCCTCTGCGGAAAATTGATAAGTCGTTCATCCTGATGATCCTGGTCAGGATAATGGGGCAAAGTTATTAAATTATTGTATTGTCATCGGTCCTTTATGAGTGTGCAAAGTTTCAATCTAATCTGACGTCTTAAAGTGGATGAAAAGAACGTTCAAAGATTCCGTTACATAGATACTTACTGGTGAAGCTAATAAAAGTGTGTTAAAAAGCGTGTTAAAAATAAGAAGAAGTAAGCCAAGATTTTTCAAATTGTTGTTTAAGTTTATATATATATATATATATATATATATATAT
>JAAAKG020147013.1:0-10556 GCA_010014905.2 Druon quercuslanigerum
AATGTCATTTTATATATTTCTTATTTTTATTTTCAATATTCTTTATTTTTCTTTGTTGTAATTTGATAATATTAATAATAAAAAAGACGAAAGAAAGAAAAAGAGAAGGAAGGGAATGTAGTTGGTTGCCTTCTCATTTTTCTTACCTTTTTTTTTATTTTTGTCTGAAATTTTTGTTTTCCACACAAATTTTTTCCAGATTGCAATTGGAAAAGGTTTTTTTTGGGTTTTTGTTTGATTGTTCGGTGTGGTCCAAATTTGGTCGTTAGATTACCCTTGTTTTTTGCAGGAATTTTCATTAAAATTAAACTCTTTGAAATCATTTTAAAATAAATTGTAATCATTCCAAATCACTTAAAACCTCTTAAAATATATTTTAATTCAATAAAATATTTTTACATCTCTTAACTTTCCTGGAAATCCCTTTAAAACCTTTTTAAGATTTGAAAATCCTTAGAAATTCCGTTAAATCTTGTAAGATAGTCGGAAATACCCTAAAATCCGTATTTTGGAATCATTTTGTTTTATAAACCCTCTGAAATTCCACGTAATCATTGAAAACCTTTTATACGTCTTCAAAATCATTAAAATTCTTCAAAATCTTTGGAAATCTTTTATAAGCTCTTCAAATATTCAAAATGTCTGCAAAATGCCTTGATATCCTCCAAAATTCATAATAAATCCTGTTACTTATTTTCAAATTTCTTAGAATTACTAGAAACCCCACAAACCCTTTAGAAACTATGAATCTCCTTGAAATCACTTTAATGCTTCAAAATATTATAAAAACTCCTTAGAAATCCTTTAAAATTCGTAAATATCCTTTAAAATCTATAAAAAAAGATCCAATCAATTTTTTCAAAATCCGTGTTATAGTTCTTGAAAACCTTTCTTAATTCTTTTAAATCCCTCAAAATCCATCAAAATTCTTCGGCATTTCTTGAAATCCTTTAAAATGTAGTAAAATTTCTGGTATTCTGACGAAACTACTTGAAGTTCCATAAAATCCTGTAAAATTTTATGCTGAAACCTTTGTAGTCCCTTGAAATCTTTAGAAATTCCTGGAGATCTAATGCAATCCCCAAAAAATATTTTAAATCTCGCTAAATTCCGTAAAACTCTTGTTATTCTTTAAAATACTTTAAAATCTTTTAAAACATCTTAAAATCCCTTTAAATCTATTTAATAAATGTCAAATCACTTGCATTCTTTCAATCGAATCGTACGAAAAAGCTCCTTCTAATTATCACAATTAAAGTTGTGAGTGGTGATCATTTTTAATACAAAATGTACATGCCAAATTGATTGCTTATCGATCGCGTTCGAAGCGGACAAAGCAAAAGGTTTTTTTTTAAATTATACCGATCCAGTAAACCTATTTTTCCCTTATCAAATGATCTCAGGAGTGAAAAGGACTCAAAATTTACACGAAAAGAAGAAATTTAAAAATGTTTTAAAATCCCGAGTTAAAGAAACGACCTAGAAGCTTGGTTTATAAGCTGGTAAGTCATGGTAAGTCTCATTCCGTTGTTTCATTAATTTCAATATAAATTTTCTGTATATATTTGATTTAACAATAAAAATTATAGTAAAAATATATGTGAATGAAGTTTATATGTCAATGAAAATTTATATGTCTGACAACTCTTACAGAAATTTCGAACAGTGTACTTTAAAGTTCTTGGCGAAAACTGTATGTATTGAATATTTTCGTTCAATCCAGACATTACTTAAACATCTTTTTTATTGGGTGTACATTGCAAGAGGGAGTCTGAAATTTAAAAAATCATCCTTATACAATTAATAGACGTTCCCTGATTCATAAACTCATTTTCCATTTTCATTTATGACAATATGACTTTTACTGCCGGGTGAAACGCGCCTGGAGAGTTAGCACGCGTTAATTCATTCTAGTTATTCCATTTTATTAACAATTAGGTCCACGCGTTCGCACGCCAACACGAAATCTCATTATGGCGAAAATCCCATTGCGAGAGAGTAAATTGTATTTCATAACGAGTTTCTTCTTCTTTGCTGTCTTTTTTTCGTTTTTTTGTATTTTCTCCCCTTTTTTTGTTGAGCTTTTCCTCTCACTTCAGGCCGAGCAACCGAGCGGAAGCAACATTAATGCGAGTCGTAATAAATTAAAAGTTTACGTGTTCATGGAATAATTCAGTTATGTAACGTGCAGTCTGACTGCGTATATGCATGTGTTTTAAGCATCGCATTCTTTGCCGTCAAGTTGAGCTTATACTCTTCAGGGCTCCATTTTTGCGAAATTTTCATTTTACTCGCAAATGCTCTGCTAGCCAACTTAATGAGCTTATTAAAACATCAGCATGAATGTGTATTTCTACACAATTTTATTCATATGATTTGAGTGGTAGTTGTTAAACTTGTCACTGAAAATAAAAGATTGAACCGGGAAATGAATTTTTTTCTTAAAAATAAAGAATGATAGAAAGTTGAAAGATTTTTCCTCAAGTTTCTATTGAAAAATAAATTCTGAAAGAAATAGTTGAATTTTGGAATAAAAAGATCATTTTTCAATCAAATAGTTGAATTTTTAACACAGAGCTTTTAAAATTAGAGCAAAAAAATCGACACTTCCTATTTGCATAACGCATCTCGGGCTACGATCTCGATTTTGTCCAAAGTGCCAATTTTTCTCCGTTGAGTTCAAATCTGTCCATACATACGACCATGAAAGAGGCTATCACACCTGCGCAGACCTACTACGCGCACGCGCATTTCGAACTCACAGCAGCGCGCACTCCGCGCGCATGAACCACACGACCGCGACTTTTCATTTCAGCATGTACCGAACAGCGTGGGTCCATTTAAAATTAGAAAGCATAAGCTTGTAATATTACATAAATAATAAATTACTTTAAGAAATGAGCCACTTCTAAGATTCACATTAATTTATTTGGTAAAAGTGACAATTCGTTTTAAATACTTATCTGTATTATTATCTATAGTATCTATTGATTTAAAATAGAACCGCACTTTCCTGTACATGCGCAGTTAAAAAATCTCGGTCCTTTAGCATCACTAAAATAGGGCAAGGGAGAAGGAGACAAAATTCCGCTCTCTCCTTCGGAGTTGGGAGGCTCGTATCTGTGGAGCACTCCTAAATTCAGAGCTCACACTTTTGGAGTCCGAGTGTATTTATTTTAGTATCTCGGTCTGGGATGGCTTATTTAGATATTGCCCTATAATTTGTTTTCTTGATTATTAGTTTAATATATGTACTTCATTTTGTGTTAATTTTTACTCAAAGCTACCCTAACAAATGACGTACCTTGTGTCTCTTTTTCTAAAAAAATAATTAATAACAAATTTGTAAATCTTTTCTGGGGGAACAAGTTTTCTTAATTTTTTTCTGTAACTTGTGTCGTTTTTCCAAAATTAACAAAATTTAAAATGTTTTTGACGACTGAAACAAAAACTCCACATCCTAAAAAAAGGGAATTAAAAAAAATTTTAATTCTTTTTTTGGGTGCAGGATTTTAGCCTATTCATCTTCTTTCGTAGCTTGTGTCCTTTATGCACAAATTTTATTTTTTGTTTTAAATTTTTTTTAAAGAATAAAACAAGAACTATCCTATCAAAGGATCCTATCAAAAAGTAAATAATAACAAAGTAGATCTTTTCTCGGTGCATAAATTTTGTCAATTTATTTTTTTTGTAGCTCTTGTGGTTTATACAAAAAATTTTATTTATTGATTATTATTATTATTATATTTTTCTGTTAAAGTGATTAATAACAAATTTCTATCTATTGTTGGGTGAAAAACGTGCGTCTATTAATTTCTTTCGTACCTTGTGTCGTTTTCCACCATTTAAGAAAAAATCTTAAATATTATTTTTTAAGAATAAACAAAAACAGCGCATCCTATTAAAAATTGAATTATAAAAACTATGCAGATCTTCTTTACATGTACAATTTTTGTGTATTCATGTTTTTTCGTAGCTTGTGTCGTTTATCTAAATATTTTATTTTCTTATTTTACTTTGTACAATTAAAACGAAAACTACTATTTCTATAAAAAACGGTTTCAGATTTATAAAAAACAATTTACAACAATTTATTCCAACATTTTATTATCCATAAAGTGATATTTTGTGTCTTAAAAACAACTTGTGATAAAAAAAAGCACAAACAAATAATAATTGGCGCGAAATACTCTCAAAAATCAATTTTTTACTTTTGGTGAATTTTTTAGACGCTATAAAATAGACTTATGGTGGTGAAATTAAAAAAACAATTTTCGATTCATATTCTACTACTACGTGATATTCGACTAACTGATATTAATGATTCTGAATAAAGTTTACAAAAAAGAATTTTTTTTCTGGAAAGTGTGTGTCGAACTACATAAGGCGTATCATTCCTTGAAAAAAAACGCAATTATTTTGTTGTGGATTCGAACAAATTTAAGGAGGGAGAGGTGGAAAGATATGCACGAAATATTGAGAAAAAAAGTTGGACCAAACTAGTGATCACACTGTGAAGAGGAACCTTATTACTTCAATACTTAAGCGCTTTCTTTTAAGAATGGCTCATTTCTATAATTTTTGTTTCTTTATACAAATGTTTTTCATTGCAATTTCATAAAAGCTGTACTATGTCGTAAAACTCATACTTTGTGTTTCTTTAGAATAATTGATTATTTTTGGTTACTTTTCAGCAAGAAAGGTTCTTTTTTAGTACAGCTCACTTGGACCCAAACATCGGTTCTAATAGAACACTCAGCTTTTTCTGTGATTATATAATCCTTTTTTAATACTCTTAAGTTGATCATTTAAAAATCCTTTCTTCTATTATGGTCAACATTTCTTTAAAAATGTTGCTAGTTTGATGAATCAAATTAAAAAATGGGCTGCAAAATCCTAAGTGCATAAAGTACTTCAGTTATTTCGAGAGTTATAATTAATTATTAATAAGGCTAAGTGTATTAAACAAAATAAAAAATTATAATTTCTCCAGATCCTGCAAAGATTTCCGAGAGAACAGAAAAAATCAAAGATGATAACAAATTCGGTTTAATTTTAGTTTCGGTTAATCATTAATTAGCCGATGTTATAATTCGCCAGAAGCAGAACATTCTGCTTTGTCACGACCGGTAAAAGCATGATAACTTCTAGAACTAAAAAGTAATGTAGAAAATCCCTTTTTAGATAAAAAGTAGAAAACTGCACGTGTTGCATCAGAGTTGGTGAGTTGCCGGCAAATAAGGCGTGTTCTCTTACTTTCATTATTACATGATGAAGTTTTTCCGGAAAAAGCCCTTTACCGCAAATATTTTTACTATTTCAATTATTCATGTAAATATTATACAATTCGAATATCATACATTTCAAGTAGTTTCCGTAATTTTTGTATGAAGAAATAATAAAAAACAAGCTATTTGTAGTTGATTTCGCAGAGTTTTCTGTGAAAGCGTGGTTTCGAGTCGTCGAAAGCTCAAGCTCCATAACGGCTCAACCCATCGTTACCAATTTTGACCAGATATTTGTAACATTAACGTGGTGTACTTATTGTCACGATATGTTAATTTAGGAAGTTATACTTTTTTAAATTTAAAAATAAGACATTCTTTTATCGAAAAAAAACTGCAAACGTCCGCCATTTCATTAGAAATTCAAATTTGGATCAAAATAGCACAATAAGTACACGGAAATATCGCATTTTGTATTTTTATTTGTATTTTTTGTTTGAGATAAGCCAGTCATGAATAGCATCGTTTATCCCATGACTACCTTTTTTTAAAAACCTCTGCCAAATCAACTATAACTCGCTTGTTTTTTAATATTCCTACCTAAAAAATTACTTTAACTATTTGAAACATGTTTTATTCGAATTGTATAATATAAGCCATCTGAATAAAATCCATCACCTAAATAAAACCCATCCTCATAATAAATTTAAAAGAAAAGTGTGTTTTTTTGTTTTCTACATTGTGAGACTTTTTATCAGAATGAATGATAAAAATGAATGAGAATTTAGTATAATATCGTTTTAAAATAGGGAAGACAGGGTTTACGTATCTAAAATTAATATAGTGGTTTTCAGCCATCAAAACTAAAAATTTTTTTTGATTAAATGGAAAGGATGGCATTAACTCTTATAAAACTTGCGAGAATTTAAAAATCTCTATATCAAAGTTGAAAAGCGAAGTTAAATAAGTCGCCATACAAAGCATGTCAGAATCTCAAACGACTACATGAAAAATAACTTACTTCTCCAAAAGGTTTAACCTTCAGAAGGAGAAACTAAACGCACAAATTAAATACGGACACAACTGCACAAATATTATTTTTATTATTATATACTTAATTTAATCGATAAGAAAAATCGGAACGGCTGCGGCGAGATTTGAACATAACTTACCTAAAGCGCATCTCCTAACAACTAAACGCCACGGCTGACTAATATTATAGAATATTTAGCAAAAATATCGGCGGAGCGGCGTCGCTGGACAACTCAGAGCAGTATAAAAAATATCTTATTAAATTGATTTTTTGTTGTTGAAAGGAACTGATAATATATTTTTGTGAGAATAACTTTCTCTAATATTATATCTCAGTAACTCAGTATAATAAACTTGAGTGTATTTAGACCTAATATTTTATAAGTTGTTCTCCTTGAATTAAATTTTATAACCTGAGTGTATACATTTCGTTAGAAAGAATTCCTAATGTTTTAATTCCCATAGTAAATAAGTGAATTGAAAATAGAAAGTGTTAACTTTTATTTAAAATGTTGCGAAACATAACCTCCGTAGCATTCTCAAACGATACTATATGTAAAATCAAGAATAACGATTTCATAATTTGCTATGCGTCTCAGGTTTCTGTCAGCTACATATTGACAATATCAATGTCTAAAATACGTTTTCAAGATTATGACATTCTCTATTTTTCTTATTCAAATTACTTTTCGAAAACTCCGTAAAAAAATATCAACTTTTCATAGTGTTAATTCCTGAAATGGAGATTCATAATATTTCGTATTTAGAATACTACCTTGTCCTCTTCGTGTTTTAAATACTCGTATGATAATATTAAAATTCGGTACTGTAATACGAATAAGTATAATAAAACCTCGATTTTCTTGATTCTGGAACGATATTATGCTAAATTCTAATTCATTTTTTTCATTTATTCCAACAAAAGGTCTCTCAGTGTAAGTATACTTACCCCCTAAAAGATTCAGAGGTGCTTTTATGTTAAGGGTTCTAAGCATTATTTTCAAATTTTCATATTTAATACTGAAAGCGTCGAGAGTTCATCTGGATCAATTCCGGGTTATCGTGAGGCACAAGAGAGAAGAAAAGGAAGAAAAAGGGAAACAAGAAAAGAGACTTGACACCCAGTCAGTAGGTGTAGACTGAAACGGGAAATCCCGAGCGGAAGCGGTGGCATCACGCGTCGATGGTAGTTTGTTGGTCGATCTGCTCTCTCTCCTCCGACAAAATGGCCGGAAGCGCGCAGAGCGCGCTTGTAAGTTTTGGCTAATAGAAAAAAATTGCACCCCCTCCCTCGCTACATTTGCGGCCATTATTTTTTATTCCGATGCGTTTTACCCGAGTGCATTGGCTTTCGACAGAGCGACACAGTGTGTAACAGCTACACATATATATGTGGTATTCTCGTTGCGACGTGGATTTACACGCCTTTACTGCCCCCGTCGTTCACCCCCTTGCCCCACATGCACCCCTCGCCCTATGTGAATATTTTCCCCGCACTACCCTTTTTTCAGCAGCAACTGTCTGTCATTAGGCGCAGTTTGCGAAGTACCGATGCGATGGTCGACAGAATGATGCTGGGGGTGGAAAATGGGGGTGAGTTGCATTGACGCGGGTCGGGAGCGGAAAGGTGACGCTAGAAAACGCATTTAACAAGGACAGATAGTGATTTAATTTTAAAAAATTGACGAAACGGCTCGACGCCAGCATCGTATGCGCCGTCGGGCATTGATTAACTTTCGACAATGTCAAACCGTGGGACGAAACGGCAGCTCCACGGCTTTTTTCACTCATTTGTCTCCGCTTTCGAAGCTGCCTGGTCGTCCTGTGGGAGATTCGGAAGCGGTCGCATGGATAACGAGGACAAATCGCTGAGAATTACAGGAGATTTGATGGACAGACAGAAGTCGTCCACGGGAGAATTGGAACATCCATTGTTAGAAAAATGTGTGTAATTTCTGTAAACAGTTTGTGAAGACAACATTTCATACGCTAATGTAGAGAAATATAACAGAACGATTTTTCTCAATGTTATTTGCATGTATTATGTATATTAGTAATTAAAAATTTAATACGAATAATTGAAAATTTCCAATGTCAGAAATAATTTCAGAATCTCGTGAGATAAATGTTTATCACAAATAAAAAGAAACATGGTTCAATTTCAATGAATATATTCTTAAAAAAAGTTTCTAATTTTATATTAAAACTGCTTGAAACTGAAAAAGTATATATTGATCTTTTTCAGTTGAAAACTTCCCAACTCAAACAATTTCAGATTAGGTAAATTTTTGAAAAAGGGACAATAGTCGAATTAAATGAAAAGGAATTAAACTTGCTTCATTTCTAAATAAAATTGTTAAAATTCTACAATTTCATTACAAAAGAGCTAAAAATGTATAATTTTTAATTCAAAGCGTTCATAATTAGAGTCAGATTGAATCTGGCTTTGTCGAAGAGGGCCATTCTTAGATACTTATGCGCACTTATATATGCATATAATAAATACCCATAAGGACGTAACGCATCCTTGCCTAACACCTTGCCTATAACATAACAAACGAGTCACTCAGTTGTCCATTTACGTTCACACTCGCTTTGCTACCTACATATATTGCTTTCAGTGCTTTTATGAACCAATCATTGCCTCTGCAATCTTTCAGGACTTCTCAAAGTTTAGTCCTATCCACACTGTAAAAACGATTAATCTACTTTTCACGGTATCATTTTTGGCGTGACCTATTTTTCAATAGGATAACTTTATATGCTGTTATTTTCAAAGTAAAATAAATGAATCTGGGTTCCATCCAGTGGTCTCATTTTAGTACCACTCGAGAATATTTTTCCTGAGTCTTATTTAATACATAAATTGGTCCTGGAATAATGCTTTGTTTTTAGAGTGCACCTTATCAAACGCTTTTCCAGGTCAGCAAATGTACAAGAGCCTTTTTATGACACATGCATGATTTCAGTATTTTTTACTCCCTAGAGAGTTAAAAGTGACATCGGAGGTGAAAGAAAATTTTGATTGCAGATAAATTAATTTTGCGATCATATATGAAAGCTGACCATATATAACTGCTCAAATTACCGCAAATTACCAAAAATTTCCAGAATTTTATAGAAACTTTTAAATGGAATTTTGGGTCATTTATCTTAATTTACCATAAATTACCTATAATATTACCATAATTTACCAAAAATGTCATAAATATCTGGAAATTTGTGCATGTTTTTTTAATTGAATTTCGGGTAATTTATGGCGAGTTAAACTATTTTCCTTTAAAATTAACATAAATTACGGTAAATTTCTATAAATGTCCGCAAAATTATACTTCCTTTATTCAAAATCTAATATGGGCTAAAACCATGACAGTATTTCGAGAAATGTCTAAAATGATCCATTTGGTATAAAAAATATCGTGTGCATCACGGAGGAGAGGGACATTTCTCCTCCTAACTCCATAATGTACTATTATAGTCCTATGAAAGTCCCAAAAATTCCTTGAAATCTTTTGAAATACCTTCAAATCCTTTAAAATCCCTTCAGATCATACAATATGGAGGGGGGGGGGGGTCAAAGAGACTAAAAATAATCTTTACTTAATTAAATGACGCTTCCTCAGGTATCCACAATAACTCAACTATGATAGAATGTAAAATTTTTCAGGCAGACTTGAGCTATGAAATACTAGTATGCTATTCATGCCAAAAACTTTGATATTGTTTCATCGGAATCCAAGAGGAAAACGGAGACAGATTAGTGAAATGAAGCTTAGAAAAGGGCTTACTTATTACAAATAATTGGTTTAGGAATGATATGATCCTCATATACACCTGGAAAGAACGAAATAACCATAATATAATTGAATTTGTTGTTGCTGATAAAAATTCTAAGAGAGTTAGACACAGATAGAAGGGTCATGAGGGGTTCTGAATGTAATACTGATCATTACCTTCGAGTTTCCGAAATGAACTTAGGTTTTTAGGTTTTTAAGTTTTTAGAGTAAGATAAACAAACGTACAGATAGGACAACCTGGTAGGCGCTTATAAGCAACAAAGATATAGAGGGCGCATAAACTATGTTCCGAGATATCATTTTTAGTAGTGCAATCGAAATGTGTGGTACAGTGGTTGTACATTGAGAGACTTTTTGTTAGAATATATGATAAAAATGAATAACAATGTAGTATAATATCGTTTCAAAATGGGAAAAAGGGTTTGCGTACACTGTTAGAAAAAAGTCGCAGAGTCACACCGATAAGTGAAAGTTTTTCCCTTTGCAACAGGAGTGTGTTATT
>JAAAKG020147014.1:0-10556 GCA_010014905.2 Druon quercuslanigerum
ATACCTTCTTTCGAACATACCCTTTCACTTTCTATTTCAGATCCTCTCATATCTCTTCCACCGACTTCCGCTCGGAACTGCCCTTTTCAAAATGCTCCCAATACTTCTCTATCGCCTCCCTCGTTCATGACAGCCTCTACCCTAAGGCTCTTCTTCCCCACCCTGCCTTCTGCCACCCGCTCTTTTTATTAACAAACTTAACGGCTGATGGTCTGATTCCACGCTCCCTTCCACTGCGAATTTCTCTCTCTCCTGCCACCATTGAATATTCATGATCACATAGTATATCACCGTTTTCCCATTCTTACTCAAATACGTGTATTCTCCCTCTTTGCCCCCTATTACCATACCATTCGCCACCGCCCTGCCTCTCTCCTCCATCCAGTCTCTTAGATTCTCTCCTCTTTGTTTATTATCTTATCCTTCGATTTCCTTTCGAAGCTCTCTTCTTTCCAGTACAGTATCCCTTCCTCCCAATTCTTACATTAGAGCCCACTTACTCCTACCTTTACTGTCCTCATTTGCACGCCCCCTCCTCTCCATGATCTTCTGCCTTTAATCTATCCTTAACCGCTGTTAAAATCCCCCTACTAGGCCTTCCTTTCCTGTTTACTCTGACCGCCTCCTGTGGCCTTTACCTACACCTCCTTGGCAGCTTTGGCTATACTCTATCCCGTTCCTTTCTCTCTACCCATGTCTCTACCAGTCCCACCATATCAAATCCCTAAATATACCTCCAGAAATCCTCATATTTCTTCTTTATCCCTGTTGCGCTCCAGTACAGTACCTTGAACACTCCTCCACCCTGATTTACTCCCACCCCCCTACTTCCCAAAAAACAAATTCCCTTGTACTTGCCTCAACACTACCTTTTCCTCATCGCATACTCACATTTTATCATATACTTTTATTTTATGATACCCTACCTTTACCGCTCTCCCTTCACTTGTCTCCCTCCTAGCCCTGTCTTTTAGAATTCTCTGCACAACCATTTCCCTTCTCATCGAATCTTGATCGATGAAAACCTTCTTAACCTTTATCTAGTTTGTTTCGCTTTACCGCCTACTTTTTTCCAGCTTTCCAATTATAGAACCCCCACTTTAGTCTCCTTTTCCCACTTCATCCTAAATTTCCTAATCTTGCTTTTAACCAATCCTATGCTCTGTAGAAGCGCTCCCACCCCTCCATTTCTTCCCCGCTCTTTACCTTCAATCCTCTTATTACAATATTATTTCTCCTATTTCACTTCTCTCATCTCTCCATCTTGAACGCAATTGCCCTTAGCCTTTCCCTATCTGCTCTCCCCTCCTTTTTATTCATACGCTCTCCCACTTTCTCTTCTATCATACTTGCAACCCTCTCGCGAATACCTGGCTTTTCGCTCTCCCCCCTGTCAACTACTTCCATTTCCGACCAGCCCTTTATCTTCTCAAGCCTTTTTTCCGCCCTTTCCTTCAACACCCTAATCTAATCTAACCTAAACCCTGACCTAACCTAACCCAATCTCTTTTTCCATCTACTTCGTTTTATGCTCTTTTTCCTTCCTTACCGACACCACCTCCCTCTGCAATCCTTTTACTTGCTCCCTAAGTTCTTTTATTTCCCTTTCCCATTTCTTATCTCTTAACCTCCGGTTCTCCCTCATACTTTCCAACGTACCCTTAAGAGCCGCGCTTAGGTCATGCGATGTATCTCGAAAGCAAAGAGTCGAATAATAAAAATAACATTATTTGCGAGTTTTCCAACAACAATGTAACTAATTGAAATCATAATTAAAATTCTTGAAGCAAAATTGGAATTTCGTGTTAGGAAAACACATCCAATATAATAGTGGCTGTCCTGTCCATAAAATTTTTAGCGCAATTTAAGAATAAATAAAACTCACTTCAGGTACAGTCAGGAAAATAATGATTAACTTAACTAAGACCAATTTAAATAATCTCGTGACGAAACTAATAATCAGCAAAATAGACATCCCAAAATGTTAGAGGTTTCATTAAAAATACAGAAACCCTAATAAACAACAATTGGTCAGACAAAGTTTAGTAAATCCTAGAACAGCTGACACATGCTATTTCTGCATATATGGCGTGATATTCTGAATTTGAATTGGAAACGGTTCAGGAGGCCCTGACTGTTTACGTTCCGATTCCATCGACTTAGCAACAAGGCTACTTGCAAGCAAGCCCCGACACTGTGGCTAAACGGAAAATCGGACGATTTTTTAGAGAAAGGGAAGAAAGGGCAAAGAAATTAAGAGTTGTTAGACCCATCAGCTCACAGCTCTTTTAAAAGAAAAAAATTATTAGAAAAAAATAGCAGGAAAATAAACAAAAATGCCATAAGAGACAATCCGTACAATTAGATTTAAGATAAAATTCAAAAGAAGCAGTTGCCGCAAAAATAACCTGGTTCTAAAAAAGAGACATTGATTTTGTTTCTCAGCTCCAGATTTTAATTGTGATTAAAATATGAAATTCATTTTAATTTGATTTTGATTTTATTAGTTCTGAGCACGCCATATCGGCTCCAGACGCATATTATTGTATTTATTTGTTTCCTTCAGCTAAATCCTAGTTCAGTATCAAGGCATAGGATCAGTTCCCCTTCCTGGGCTCAAGTCCTGGCGAACGCCATGCAAGCAGCTAAAGAACTTTTTTCTATACTGGGGGGGGGGTGAGAGAAGATTCAATGCGGTTTCAAAAGAACCACGAGGAGAAATCGTGGATTTAATCAGATAATCAGATAAGTTCACAGCATCCGTCTGGTTTGAAAGAGACAAAATCATCTTAAAGAAAAGCTTTAAAATTTGGGAACAGAGAAGAGCTAACTGACTTTTGGGCTGCAGTCAAACCCACTACTACACAAAGTGCATTTATAATCAGCAGCTGTTTGAGGGGTACTGTTAAAGATTGGTGGGATCCTGTTAAAGAAGATAGCAATGAATTTCGAGAATTCACCATGGCATCGTGCGGAATCAAGATGTTTAAGGAGTTCAAAAGACTGACTCCACCGACAGCTAACCAGTAAGTTATAAAGTTATAAAGTTAGCTAAACATTTAATTGAGGAAATCAGAATGGCCATTTTAGGAAGACCGATTATTACTCTACATGACTTATTGGAACTACAGGAAATATTTGACATGTCAGGATCATTAAATAATAAAAGGTCAGAGACACAACCCTATAGAGCAGGATTTGATTCTTGGAGAAACAGATCTCGTAACTCTAGTACGAATTTTTGAAATAATCGAATTGATCTAGAAAGAAATGAACCTAGAATAAGAGAGGAGAATAGAAAAAAATTCAAGAACCAGAGATTCCCAACACAGAGACATAAGATCTTTGTAAGCTTTTAATGGATTCTAGCTATTCAAGACTATTGGATACAAGTAGAACACTATTTTGGGAAAGAAAATGTTATTGCAGACGCATTAAGGACATTAACAACAGGGCCTTAAGATTCACCAACGTTAAAAGAAAAACAAAAGGAAGAGCCCAGACTCAAGGAAATAATGGACAACTTTAAAGATGAGGATAGATATCTAGTTCATGACGATTTTTTATGCAAAAAGTGTAGTGGAAATGGAAGATTTATCTACTTACATCACTGATCATTAAAATAATGCAGGAATGCCACGCCATCTATGGTCACATCGGAGCCAGGAAGTGTCAGCTTATGATCAATGAAGATTTCTACTAACCTAACCTATATAAGCTAGTCAAAAGAATCACACGAAGTTGTGACATCTGCACACGAAATAAAATCAATACCCAAGGTAGCTGTGCCCCGTTACAGCCAATTATCATGTCACCACCACTTGAGATGATATTCATTGACTTCTATGGGCCACCACAAACATCCATATTTGGGTTTCAACATGTGTTTACAGTATTAGACGGATTCAGCAAATACATAAAACTGTATGCCGTCAAAAAGCAAACAACGCAGGCTGTAATTATTAGAATATTTGAAGATTTCATTCCCAAACATGGTAAACCGAAACGAATTGTTTCCGACCATAGGACACGATTCACTTCCAAAACATGGAGGGATCTGCTGAAAAAGAAAAAAATAGAGTAAACCTTCACTTCTTTAAGGCATTTTCAAGCCAACATCGTCAAGAGAATTAATAGAGAATTTTTCAAGTTTTTCCATATTCTAATATTAGAGCACAAACATTCAGCTTGATATGATAAGATATGAACGCCATTTTAAATGGTAACTCATGAAAAAAAATTAATATGCTTTCAGATAGCCTTTAAGAAGAAGGGGTTAAAAAGGGCTGAAAAATACAACTCGTCTAAGACCATAACTTAGTATCAAGAAGGAGACTAGGTTTTGATTAGAATAGAAAACCAAAAATAATTATTGCGAAACCACTGAGCCCAAGTAAGAAGAAGAAACATAGTAAGCGTAAGTGGATGAGAATGAGTAAAGCCTAGATGGAGTCTAGCACAATAGATGAGCCAATTGGAACAACTGAACAAGGCACGAATCCCAGAGACAGCTCAGGTTTCTCACAAATTGTGGATGAAGCTCGTCACTTGCTGAAAGCTTCGAGAATAACGATGCAAGAACCAGTATCACTCTAGAGCATCTCAAGGACATGAAATTGAGTCCCCGATTTTCCAGGACGCCCAAAGTTATCAAGCACTGAAAGCTCCTCATTCGCGCACTTCAGCCAGGTACGGTTAGGGCTTGAAATAAGAAAAGAAGCTCTGAAGAAAAAGATGCTTCACCGAAACAGAATGGACAACGAAGATAAAGAACAAGAGGACATTAAAATTCACATTTCTCAAAAAGAGAGGCAAGAACTGGAATTTCCGCAAAGATGGTGGCCACGGAGCAGCAAGGCGCTTATCGCTTTTTCATCGACTTCCACCGCAAGAATATTCACCACTTTGAGTCTTAAGAATAGTTACTGGCAGATCCCGATGATGCCAGAAACCAAGAAGTATGCAGCCTTTTCAATCCCTGACGGAGGATAGTTCCAGTTCTGGGTCATGCCTTTTGGTTTGAAAACTGCCCCTGGGATGTTACAGAAATTATTGCGGCATGTGCTGAACCTCCATCGGGTGCCTCCTTAGGTTGCAGATAGGGGAACGCCTCCCAGATATTGTTGGTACCGGGGAAATAAAATACCCGGGACGGACAAAAATCAGATAGGGGAAGGAACCCCGAATAATAAACCGAATATGGATCAGCTTCTTTCCAACACAATAACCCAAGAGAGGTTAGATCTCTCCACCGACTCCGATCGGGTTAAAGCCCAGGTGGTCGGTGCCGGCTCCACAGATTTTGGGAGGAGCCAAAGAAGCAAGGTACAGCAGGATGACCACAAAACGGAGTCAAGAATGGACGTAGCTCTAAGTGTGTTCTTAAACAAACTTATAGAGGTCATCAATGGAATGGACCAATACTGCGGTAAGAAGATGAATATGGACCGTAGAATAAGAGATGGCTTGGAGGAAGCCACTATTACCTTGAGGAGTTCAGAACTTTCCAGAGCGATACTAGGCTGGAATTAGCAGATCTGACCAAGAATACCAAGAAAGCGGTTGACGTGGAACACAGCATCTCAAAGGGCCAGTGCAACAAAAAGAGGACAGCTGAGGGCACGCCTAGACTAGGTGAAAGCTCGTCACTGCGTCCTACAAAGAAGGTCCAGCTCACTGGGGAAACCTATGACTGGATTAAATCGTAGATGCACAAGTGGAAGAAGCAACTTGCTGCTAATGATCAAGCAGGTGAGGAAGCTGAGAACCAGCCAATAAGGAGAAAGCCACGAGTTCGTCCGGAGGCAGTCCTGATTAAACCTACAGGAGAAAAAAAGTACTCGGATGTACTAAAGATAGTGCGCAGTAGTGTTGATTCTAAGGCAATGAATATCAATATTAAGAGCATCCAGAAGACAACGGCAGGATGTATCCTGGTCGAAGTAGATGCTTCTGTCAAAGCTAAGGCTAAATTCAGTGAGGCTCTTACAAAGGCTGTCAGCAAAGGTGAACAGGTGCGTCAACTTGTCCCGAGAGTAAGGCTGGAATTCAGAGACCTTGACTCAGCAACTGATGACGAAGAGGTCAGGGTCGCCATAGACAAGGTCGCTAAGTCTGATGAATGTAGGGATTTGAAGATTAATCTATCTAGGCCTAGCCACTGGGGAACGAGGATAGCGTTTATCGAGTGCAATGAGAACATTGCGAAGAAATTAGAGGAGACAAGCCACATCCGGATTGGGTGAGTTAGCTGTCGTGTATGGCGTCGCGTGATAATCACTCGGTGCTTCCACTGTCATGGCTTTGGCCACATAGCGGCATCGTGCAAGGCGGTAGACAGAAGGAAAACTTGTTGGAACTGCGGGAAGGAGGGACACTTCTCTCCGACCAGTGCTGAAAAACCGCATTGTTACCTATACGCTGAGCATATAGGTAGCACTGCAAATACAGATCATATACCAGGATCCTACGGGTGCCCGGTATATAAGGAGTACTGTCGAGATGTACAGTAATAGCGGTTATTATGCAGGGCAATCTTGAGAGAAGTAAACTTGTCAGCGAATTGCTAATTCGGATTGCGCTAGAGCACAAGGTAGATTTGCTCATTATATGTGAACAATACTGCGGTATGGGTGGGCGTAATTGGTATTCGGACAAAAGTCGCACTAGCTACTTAAGCTATTCATGTTGACAGTGTCTGATGTGTACAAGGGTGAAGGCTACACTTGGGCTAGGAGTGGTAGCACCACCTACGTTAGCGTGTATCTTTCGCCCAATGAAGGAAGTAATGAGTTCACCAGAAAATTGGAGGCATTGGAGGATAGCATTCGTGAGCTGGATGGTGATGTTATCATAGCCGGAAACTTCAATGCTAAGGCACTGGAGTCGGGCATGACGTGGACATGTACTAGAGGTAGTGGGGTACTAGAGATGGTGGCCAGACTGGATCTGACTATACTCAACATGGGTACGTTTTCAACTTTCAGACGCAGTGGGTGTCGTGGCACCATTATTAATATCACTCTAGCATCTTCTGGCATTTCTTCCGTGGTACGTGGCTGGCACGTTCTGGAGGATCTCTCCGGTAGTGATCATCAGTATATTAAGTTTTGGGTGGGGTCAAACTTGGGAGGAATTGGATCTTGTGCAGCTGTTGTGAGGCCACATGGTTGGAATGTGGCAAAGCTCAGTCGTTCGAAAGTACTTGATACACTTTCTAGAGCGGCTGACCTTACTAAAGAAGCTGTTCGTCCAACAAAGGTAACAAGTAAAACGGCAGAAGACTTGGTTGAACAAACTATGTGTTTGATCAAGAAGGCATGTGACATGTCTATGCCTAAGAGATCAAAGCATCGGCAAAATGAGTAAAGCCATTAAAAACAGCAAAAGGAAAGGTTGGATCACGGTAATTGAGGATGTGAACAAGGACGTCTGGGGTCGCGGTTATAGAATTGTCACCCGCTGTCTTGGTTTCCAAGCTGCAGAACCTCCAAGGGATAAAGAGAGTATGAAGATGATCGTGGGTGCACTTTTTCCATAACATCCGGAGAGAATCTGTGTCCCAATACCAGTGGTGGAAGCTGAGGTGCAACTCTTTAACAAGGAAGAACTGTACAGTACGGTCTACTCTTTGGGCAATCGCAAGGCTCCAGGTCCAGATGGTATACCAGCAGAAGTCCTTAAGCTGATCACGAATGAATTTCCCTTCATTATGCTAAACATGCTTTATGCATGTTTGTTGGCAGGTATCTTTCCGAGGAGATGGAAAACGCAGAGGCTGGTTTTGCTTGACAAGGGTAAGGGTCCACCCATTACACCCTCGTCATTCAGGCCCCTCTGCATGTTGGACAATGCAGGGAAAGTTTATGAGAAGCTTTTACGTACTAGACTACGTAGTGGCATTGAAGAAGCAGGTGGGCTCTCCGAAAATCAGCATTGGTTACGTTCCAATCGCTCGACCATAGGGGCTATTAGAGAAGTCATTGCAGTAGCACAAAAGGCATGGCCAGGGAATCACAAAACGAGGAACTCCTGTGTGCTGGTCACTCTCGATGTGAAGGACGCCTTCAACTCAGCGAGGTGGTTTGATATCCTGGATGCACTTGAGCATCGTTTCAGGGTGCCACCGTATCTGTGAAGAGTGATCAGCGACTACCTGAACGATAGGGAACTGCTCTCGGGACAGACTCTGGAACATCTTCTATAATGGGGTATTAGAGATCGTGCTACCTGAATGGGCAAAATTGATTGGGTTTGCTGACAATCTCGCAGCTATGATAGACTATGGAAGACTGAAGTGGTTGTCCTTACGAGACAAAGGCACAATAGGCAACAGGTGAGATTTCAGATTACAAGTGAAACTGTAGAGGCAGCTATAGTTGTCCGATACCTCGGTGAAAAGATGGATTAGAAGCTCACGCACTGGCGACAAATACAGTATGCATTCGACAAAGCAAGTGCTACAGTGGCGAACCTCTCTAGGCTTATGCCTAAGATTGGAGGTCCTAGAGCTGATAAAAGAATTGTATTGATGAGTGTGGCCCACTCGATACTCTTATACGGAGCGGAGATCTAGGCTGATGCGCTGATAGTTGAAAAATACAAGAAGAGAATGGTCTCGGTTCAACGCCGTTGCGCTATGCGAATAGCAAGTGCGTACCGCACTGTCTCAGCTCCGGCTGTGATCAAAGTGCACGAGAGAACAAGGGTCTTAGAAGAATGGCAATGCCTCTGGAATAGTGAAACCAGAGGTAGGTGGACAGCGCGTCTAATTGGAGAGGTGTCTCCGTGGTTCGGGGGGAAGCACGGTAAGGAGAATTGCCACCTTACTCAATTTCTCACGGGTCACGGACACTTCAACGCCTACATACACACGCGGAATAGGAAGGACAGTGAATACTGTGACTACTGTCCCACACAAGTGCACAATGTAAAGCATACATTCTATAAATGCGACATATGGGCAGCCAAGAAGCATGCCTTAGAATGCTTGCTGGGAAGTGTGTTCACACCCGAAAACTCTATAGCGGTGATGCTGTGCAGCCAAGGAACTTGGGATGCTGTCGCATCCTATGTCAAGTTTGTCCTACGTCAGAAAAAAGAAGAAAAAGTGAGGCTGCGTAATAATCAGCAGTGATGGTTTGACATGTTTTTTTGTTAGGAATAAGATATTCATACAGTTTTGTTGCAGGATAATAGAATTCCAATCGGGGTCGAAGGCCAGCGAGCCCTAGATGAGACTTAGTCTCTTCTGTTGAGGACGACGCGTGCCCCTAGAGGGATGATCAACTGCTAACAAAGATGGAAGTCCAAGCTGGTAAGTGAGTTGAAAACCGATGCACGGTTATAGGCCTTATCCCCATGTTCCTGAAGTAATGCGAAAGAGGATTCCGGGAACATGGGTTGGTGGTGTGAAGGGTTTTAGTCAGTAAGAATCTGACACTACCCATACTAGAAATTGCCTACTTCCTGTAGACAATTGATAGCATGGGTGTCTTATGCAAGATTTCCCCTTCTATTAAAAAAAAATACCTAGGAGGAATATCGAGGCCACATTGCCCAAGTTCTCGAACGCCTGCACACCTACGGCCTCACTTGTTCTCCACAGAACTGCAACTTTGGACAATCAAGCTTGCCATACGTAGGGTACGTGATTACCTCAGATGGAAACCATCCGCATCCTCGCCATGTGGATGCTATTCTCAACGACTCACCGTCGGGAAACCGAAAGCAATTAGCATCATTCTTAGGTACATGCAATTGGCTGTTGAAATATATTCCACATTACTCCGCGCTCACTGCACCACTGACAGAACTCTTATCCCAAAAGAGACCTTAACGATGGACTTTCGAAATCAAAAAGGCTTTCGAGGCCCTGAAGGAAGCCTTCCGTAACCCAGCTCCGCTTAGCCGGCCTGATCCGGAAATGCCTTTCATCCGCCAGACAGATGCCAGCGCCATCGGCATGGGTGCCGTCCTGATGCAGGATAATGGCAACCAGAAGCGCCATATAATATCATATGCCAGCGCAAAATTGACGCCTACCGAGTCTAGACATCACTTTAACGAGCAGGAGTGTCTTGCCATTATCTGGGCCCTAAAAAGATATCGCTTCTATCTATAAAACAGACCTTTTATCTTAAGAACGGACAGCAAAACCCTGACGTGGCTGGAACGAATCAAAGACACCAGGGACAAACTCAGATGATGGGACACTTACCTCAAGGAACTCATGTTTAAAGTTGAACACTGCCTTGGGGAGGAAAACCAGCTGCTCGACGCACTATCTCGTCATTCATCCAAAGAACCTGATCATCACTCCTTAACCTCTCGCTTCACTCCTCTTTATTTCACCCAACCCCACATATTATACCATCATTTCTTAGCCTCTCACTTCGACCCCCCACAAATTATACCATCACTCCCTAACCTTTTGCTTCACTCCTCTTCCTCCCCCCCCCCGCAAATTATACCATCACTTCTTAGGCTCTCTCTTCACTACTCTTCCCCCCACAAATTATAACAACACTTCCTAACCTTTTGCTTCGCTCCTCGTT
>JAAAKG020147015.1:0-10556 GCA_010014905.2 Druon quercuslanigerum
ATGTATTAGAGTACAATAAAGTACGTTAAAGTACTTCATTTGAGGAGGAAATTCACTAAAAGTTATTTCCGAACGGGCGTTGTTGGCTTATGTTTTTTCCGAACCTCGAAATTTTTTGAACGTTCGAACTTTTTTTATACCTAAAATATCGTCCTCAAACTTTGACAAATGCAAAAGCCGATAGGAAATTACATTATAATACTTCATTTAGAAATGAAAGATATAAAAAAATTATTTCAACTAAATCTCATTCAACAAAAAACAAACTTGTTATCAATTCCATCGGCATCAGAGATGCACGAAAAGGCGAAGTCTGGCGGCCACTAGACGAGGCTCTAGCAGCTGACTTGTCTTAGACACATGAAATTCGGGATCCACGCGGTCAAGAATCAGTGATGACACCTGTCAAATATTTTTATATTTTTTTCCCCAGCTCACTAGGGAGGTTCAAGAAATAGGTTAAGTTTGTTTGTTTTACTAAAAAAAACTTGAATAATTGAATTTTGACTCGTGCCCCTTAGATCCCCTTACCGATTATATAAGAAAATATCACGAAAGTGAAAATTTTCACCTTTTTAGCCCCCCAATTATCCAAAAAAAGGTTGACACAATTTTTCGCCTTAAACGCATGAGTAATGTGTGCTCCTCCTATTATTTCGTGAATATAATAAATAATAAAATAATGTTTTTGTTATTTACAATATTGAAACAGTTTTATATTAGTTATTTACTCATATAAATATATTTTATGTAGACAAGGTATCAAAATATTACAATTTTGTATTCTGATCTATCAAAATTTGAATTTACCGCCAAATTATCTAAAATGGAGTTCAGATTTTAGGTTATGATTACTTTGAATTGGATGTGCATGAGAAAAGTTCTAAATCCAAAAGTTTAGCTCTAGCGCAATGTAAATTTAAAATAAAAAATTAATGTAGATGAACAGATATAGGTTTCTGAAAAGTGTCAAAATTGGAATAATTAACATTAAATTCCAATTCCCATATAAAGTCCTTTTTGAGCACTTTTTTCGAAAATCATTTTTAACATGTCATAAAACAGTTTACGAATGAACATTAGCATCCGATAATTTTAAGGTGGTTAATAAGCTAAATAAAAAAAAGAGTGCTTCTTTAATGCTAAATTCGTTATTCGCCGACAGGAACTAAAAACGCTTTGTGCCACCTTTAAATAATAATTAAAAACTTTATTTAAAAAACTGTGCTAGCTTCTTATCAATAGGAATGCAATGGTTTATATAAATTTTGGAACTATTAAATCTGACCTTTTTAGACCACACTAATATGAATACAGCATATATTAAAATTATTCAATAATTCAGAAAGCATTGTCTTAACATAGTTTAAACAGATTTTGCGTATATATCGATTGTCCTGATAAGTGTCGAGCAAATAGATGCCATTAACACCGATGAATAATTCTATGGAAAAATTTTTGAAGATTTTTTCAAAATTTAATTTTCAGAAATATATTTCTCTTTAGTGCGTATGGTTTATATTTTTAAAAAATGTGCCGGATCAGACTTTTACAATATATAACATACACATATTGTGTTGGTTAATTTGTGTTGGTTATACTTAAAATAGATTGTTTAATCATAATTATAAATAATGAAATTTCAACAATTTCTCCTCCCAATATTGACCTATGTCACTGTTTCAGTGAATTCTATTACTACAATATTCTGAAATAGCAAATAGTTGGGCTTTAGTAGGTAAAAAAATACAAAAATTTATTTTCGTAATTTGGAATAGGTTTCCCTCAGAACAGTTTTATTGTACATAAAGCACAGTAACTTTGCGTAATTCTTGTCTAAAGTTTCTAAATCTACCTTAGAAACAGAAACACGTTTACTGCACAGTCGTAAACTTAGCCCGGATTCTTAGCACTGGAGAGTGAAATATGGTTCTTGAACAAATCTTTTCATCCACATCCTCATTTTAGAATTTTTATTTTGTAAAAAGAATGAAAATCTGAAAAAGTTAAATTAACCTTTTTTAAAGCATTTCTTAATTTTTAATGAAATTTTAATTTACTACAATTATGCTGCATCTAATTTGTGTTAGTAAACAAACTAATGCCAAATACTATTTCTATTGTTTTCTATTTTTCCTGTTTAAAACTATTAGTTGATGACTTTAGTTTTTGTCTGTAAGATATGCTTCTAGGATATTATTATTTAAATTTTATAATTCTGTCGATAAGAATAAAATATAAAATTGGTAAGAATAAATAGTACTTCAAAACCTTGTGTAACAGATTTTTTTAAACCAAACAGTTTTACACAAAACTTAATTTATTTACGCTAAGATTTTAAAATAATTGTTATGTCTACGTGATAATAAATAACAGTTGGACAACATTAGCTTTTAATTTATGAGATAACAATTAAAAGCGCATGTATGCATAGTACAGACCCGAATAAAACACGAGAATATTCATTCGATACAGTTTTTACCAAATATTTGACTAACGGAGTAATCATTTTTTCTCCTAATTGAAAACAATGGGGATCTTTTATACTATGGCCTTAACAGTTATCCTTAATTCTGTTGGTAAATATAATCCTATTTTATATATTTATAATTTCAAAAACATTTTTAAGCTTTCCGTAAGTAACAATTTGGTCAATATAATGTCTGCATATCTGATAATGGCTGACAATTTTTTTTGTGGAAATTAGATTTTCATTCGGATTTTTTATGATTGTCCTAAGTTTTAAAAATGTGCTCAATCAAGCGAAAAAAACAACTTTTTTACGTTGTCTCGAAAACTGATAATATTTTTTAACCAACCGTGCTTGTCGCTGAATGTTATTTCTACATCGCACAATGGGGGAAAATGGACAAAAATCGCTAGCTGCCACAAATCTTTACCGATCGGAATAAAATTTGGTTTGAATACTCAGAAGACTTTTTTCTTTAACGTACAACCTCAGAAAAGACATAAAAAAATATTTTGTAAATATGCGTATAGAAGGGTATTTTTTTATTTCTTATGTATCAGTCATAACGCACAGAAGTTTATAATGACAAAGCTTCAACTAAACTACTTTAATGCAAACAACATACTACAATTCACTATCCCACAAACACCAAGCCCACCAAATCCAAACTCATATATTCAAAGCCGAAACATCTCAAGCCCACAAATCTTAATCCCACAAAACCCAACTCCATAAATCCTAATTCCACGCAATCTCAGGACCACAAAACACTATCCCACAAAACCTAATTTCACCATTTCCAAGCTCACATAGCTCAAGCCTACAAACTCCAAGCCCACAAAATCCTACCCCACCAATCTCGAGCCGACAAACCTCAAACCGACGAAACCAAAATCCGCAAATTCTATGCCTACAAAGCCTAATACTTCAAGCCTACAAAATCAGAGGCAACTTGGTTCTGTCTTTTTGTTTTGTTTTTGTGAATAACTGTTAATATAGAATTCAGAAACAAGAAATTCGTGCCGATAAATTTAAAAAATATTGTCATAAAACATTTAAATTATGTGTTGCCAAATACCCATGGTATAAAATGCTACCTACATTGCGCAAAGTACTTTTACTTGTATGTGATATAATGCAACAGTTTGATGCACTAGTGAGTTGGTTTTTAAAAGAAGCAGAAGAATCTAGTTACAAAATATTTCGACAAGCTTGCGCTTCTCACAGCAGAATGAGTAAAAGAGAATTAACTAATGAAGATGTTATGCATTACATGTGAATTTCATCAGATCCATGTATAAGTCGCTCAAGAGCATAAAGAATTGTCTTCCTGTGCTGATAAAAAAACACATGGAATAAGTTTCTTTTCTCTTTGGAATAAAGTATTCTGTGCAAAACGTAACTCCCAAAAAACAAATAAAAAGTAACAATCATGTTTCCTTAGAATTTTTAGGCTTCAGGTTTTGTGGGCAAAGAATGTATGGTGTTGCATTTTGTGGCATTGGGCTTAGAGAATGTAGGCCCTGGAGTTTGTAGGTTTGGACTTTATGATTTTTGATTTTTGGGCTTAGAAAAAGTAAGCTTGGGGTTTGCGAGTTAAGGATTCGTGGGCTTGGATTTTGTGTGCTTGGAATTAGTGGGCTTATGATATGTGGGTTTGGGTTTTGTGGGCTTGGGATATGTGACCTTGTAAATTGTGCAATTAGGTTTTGTGGAATAAGGTTTTTGTAGGTTTAGGATTTTGTAGAATTACGTTTTGTGGAATTAGGATTTCTGGGCCAGTGGTTTGTTGAATGTTGTTGTCATTAAAGCAGTTCAGTTTAATCTTAGTCATTATTAACGGCTGTGCGTTATGGCTAAAGCATAAGGAATAAAAATATATGTCCCTATACACTGATAGAAATAAATTGGTCTTACAACAAAATTTATGACCAGATTCATTATATTTTATAGCTGGTATAGATACAGCCATACATAATGTTTGTTTTGACCATCCGATTCTTGTTGCTTATGAAGACAGACGCACAGGCGCGAGCGAGAGGCGTCAGTGGTAGGTAAAACAAATTGAGTCGGTTAAATCAACCATACAGAGTGTATTGCTAAACAACAACATTTTAGAGATAGCTCGCTTAGACAAATGTTTAACAGGATTACACATTTCATATAATAGTAATACATACATTACCGTTTTGTACCACAAATATGAATGAGTTGTATTTACAATATTTCAGAAAGTGTAGTTCGCACATTTTATGATTGACGTACAGGTGTTATATTCTGGATGACTCATAATTTTCTAATATATGATCGTATGGTTAAATCAATGATACTATTTCTATTAGTGTATATGTACCTTTTATATGGCTAGCCCCTGTGCATCGTATTGCGCACCCAGACCATGTATTTCCTCCGCATTGGTGCAGATACCATTAGAAATTAAACGTGAAGCTATTCTCATATTTGTAATGGTAAATTTTCTATTTTTGAAGCCTCTTCGGCTTTAAATAATACATTCTAATCAATTGTCTGGCGCTTTTAATTCGATTATAGTGTATCTCAAACTCGAAATTTTCTAATTTTTTTTCATCTTCACCATAATAAATTATACCATTGGGACATATCCCTTATGATTTTTTTTAACCGTACTACTCATGGCTAGTTTCAAAAAATAGCATGTTGGTTAGACCTCTATTTTTGATGCGAAGAGGTGTTAAATGCTCAATGCGGAGACTGTTGAAAATGCATATCCACTAATTGATATCATTTACTAGGGTTGTGAACTTAATTTTGTACTTCCGCAATATTTTGGGTTTTAATTTTCGTAAAACCTGTAATTTATATGCGTAGAAAAACTTAAACGTGTGTCTAAATCGTACTAAGCATTAATCAGCAAACAGAGAATTTCGGATTGAATCCGCAATTCGGCAAAAAAATTTCGAAATCCCTATTCTATTCAGAATTATAAATGAGCGATTTTAAAATTTATCTTTCCTGTCTGCAGAAGCTTGTTATGGTACGGCACTAACTCACGGCTGCAAAAAGTTTTCTTTTCTTTTCTTCTGCAATTACGCTGAATGTGTGTTTCAAATCCCATTTTAAACTTTAAAACAAGATTAAAGACAAAACTTTTCTAGAATCTTTCCGGAAAACTCTTCCCTAAATATTGCTGGTCTACATACAAAAATATGTATATTTTAAAATTATTTCTCTATTTTTTTGCAGAGTTCAGTTCACAGTCAGAGCGTTCGCCTAATCACCGCCCTATTTCTGGTGTTCACCGAGGTGGACCTTCTTCTTTTTCTGTTAGAGAACATTCTCCCGACACTACTCTTACTCTAGCCGGACCTTACTCTTCAGCCACGTTTCCTTCTCCTGTCGATCCTATTTTTCGAGCTAGGTCTAGATCACCTCGAGCCCGGTCTAAATCTCCTCCAACCAGGTTTACGACTCTTCCTACTAGGATTGCTTCTCTGAATGGACTTTCATATGAACTTGACCAACTTCAATTAATTCGTCTTGCCCCCTATAAAAATTTGAACCGGGTATTTAAACTTCAAAGATACACTTTTCCTTCTGATACATCAATCCAGGTCTTTGCAAGAAGAAATGCCTTTGCGCGTGCCCCAACCGTAGAACAAATAGTACTATCAACATTCGATGGTGACATATTTGCCATATTGGAAACAAGTAATATTCTTGCCGGAATTTATGCACTTAGTAATCACAAATGCCGCATAAGAAGGGCAAAAATAAACAGGGAAACCAGCGTGGTAACCACATTGACTCCACAGGAAATAGAGGAATCTCCAGTAGGCTCTAATAACCCAATCACATACGCCTACAAAGTAAAGCATGTAAACAGCAATTCTACAAATAATTAGTTTAATTATTTTAAAAATGTAAATATAACGTATAAAACTGTTTGTGATTCGAAGTCAGTTAATGCAACAGCTTGTCTTTTTAGGATATAATTTAGAGCCCGGATGCAATAAGGGCATACAATAAAAGTTGATTTTTATTTTTTTATTCCACCATAAAAAAGACAACTATGGGTGATTTGCAAATAGATTTCCATTTGTATGTTCCTTGGTTTTTGAAAAAATAAATTAACTACAACGCATATGGTGGCCCTCTTTTTTAATGCAGACAGATAATGTATAATCGACACTAATTTAAAAAATCATACTTATATGTTTTTCTCTGGGTCATGAAGCAAAACTTATTTTCAAACCCTTTCATTGTATGCGCTGCTAATGCGTACTTGGGACTACTAAGAAGAAGGTCATTGGAGAAAAAAAAAATGTTTCCAAGAAGTATAACGAGAGTCAAGAAAGTAGTACATCAAAAAAAAATGCAAATTTGCTAATCTCGTTTTGATAGGATGCGTATTTTTTATTTTATTGATAAAAAGCAAGATAAAAAGTAAAAAAAATTGAATTTTTGGTGCAAAAGACACAAACTACAACACAAATTCGTTACTAACCATTTTTTATGGAACGCGTAGCTTTTATTTTAAGCTTCGTTTCAATCTTTAAAAAATAGTTTATTTCTAGAAGGCGCATTTTTTGAATAATAAAAACAAGACAATGCAAGTACGTCTATTTTAACAAAATTATAAATAAGTATTGTAGTTTATTCTCCAATAACTGAATAAGCAATCCCGGGCTAAGTTACAAAAATAAATGCAATATACATTTGATATAGGAGTATGGAACATAATATAGAAAATTTCGCATTTTGGAAAAAATCGACAGTGAAGCATGAGATACGTGATGAGAATGTGTTTGTTAAAAGCTCAAGGAGCTTTGACCTTTAATTTAAAAAATTTTGTGCAAAAATGTGGGGAAGTACAATAGTCGAATATGCAGCGTGAAGTAAAAAAAATTATCGAGCGCTAAGCGGAAGAATCAACAGTCGTGCACCGTAGACGCGCTAAGATTTCAACAAATTCTTAATTTCTTTTTACGTTTCTTATTATTTTTTAATAATAAAGCATAGTCCATTTCGCGATTTTAATACCTAACGTCTCTCTACCATCTCGCATTCTAATTCCATTTTATTTCTTCATGTCCACAAATCATAAAATCATAATCTATTGTATATACAAGGATAAACGTGTCAAAGAAATGAACATTGGCAAACAATTTTGACAACATGAAGCTATTTTTGCCGCGAAGATTTAAAGCCTAGATTGAGATAAGTAATTCATTATAATCACATTTGAAATTATTAAAAAATCTTAAAATTATAATAAAATTAGAATTATTATAGTAACGTACAGCAAAATATAGTAATATTTCACAATCTCAAAAATAAAGAAACTTATCCTTTGATTCGAGCTTTCAAAATAAGCTAGTAACTTGTTTTAGAGAAAATTTTGACTAATAAGTAGCCATTTAAATATAATAATTGAGTTTAAACTTAACAATTACTAAAGTATTTGAATACAGCCGATAATTAGTCGATATTTTGAAATAAATTAAACGAGTTGCGCCCTTTCATATTTATAAACTAAAATGGAGTCATACTTTTTAAATAAATAAGTTGATCTGAAAACTCCCTCAACATACATATAGGCACCATTGAAAGGTAATATATGTAAAAAAATCAATATATTAATGGACGCCCATAAAAATTCATTGAGGTCTCCTATACATTTTTAATCAATAAATATTTTTTGGATTGCATCGGAAACAAAGAAATTTGAAATGCTTCAGTGTAATTGTTGACAAGAATATACCTTTTTATTTTACTGTTTCAATATGAATAATTTCTTGTTCATTTTAAAAATATTTTCCTAAATAGGATCCAAAACAAGCATCAGATAATTTTTTTGGGATAATATGAGTGAAAAGAAATTGTAGGACACTTTCTTACTTTACTGGTATTACTTATATGAGTACAAGTATAAAGCGTGGATATTATTGGATATTCTGTTTACTTTTACCATTGCAATCTAAAATATGTTAATTTGTTTAAACAATATAATTTTTTGGGGAACCCCGGCTGCGCCCCCATGCCAGTCGTTCACTGAATGTTTGGAATTCTACAACAGTTTCTTTCTTCTTCTTCAGTATAAGCGTAGTTAAAATTGCAAAAATGGAATTGGAATAAAAAAATTGCATTACATGTATTTCAATTTCACCAAATTCAGGGAATTCTCGGAATTCACGGAATGTATGGCATTCACGGAATTTATGGAATCTCGGAATACGTAGAAATCAACAAATTCATAAAAATCACGAAATTCGTGGAATTTTTGGAATTGAAGGAATTCATGGAATTAAAGGGATTTTCGAAATTCATGGAATTAAAGGAATTCATGAAATGTATGGCATTCACGGAATTTACGGAATTCCGGAATTCATGGAAATCAAAAAATTTACAAAAATCACGAAATTCGTGGAATTTGTGAAATTGAAGGAATTCATAAAAATTAAAGGGATTCGCGAAATTCATGGAATTAAAGAAATTCACGAAATGTATGGCATTCATGGAATTTATGGAATTCCGGAATTCATGGAAATCAACAAATTCATAAAAATCACGAAATTCGTGGAATTTGTGGAATTGAAGGAATTCATGGAATTAAAGGGATTTTTGAAATTCATGGAATTAAAGAAATTCACGAAATGTATGGCATTCATGGAATTTATGGAATTCCGGAATTCGTGGAAATCAACAAATTTATAAAAATCACTCAATTCGTGGTGTTTGTGGAATTGAAGAAATTCATGGAATTAGAGGGATTTGCTAAATTCATAGAATTAGAGGAATTCACGAAATGTATGTCATTCACGAAATTTATGGAATTCCGGAATTCTTGGAAAACAAAAAATTCATAAAAATCACGCAATTCGTGGTATTTTTGGAATTGAAGGAATTCATGGAATTAAAGGGATTTGCAAAATTCATAGAATTAGAGGAATTCACGAAATGTATGGCATTCACGGAATTTATGGAATTCCGGAATTCGTGGAAATCAAAAAATTCACAAAAATCACGAAAATCGTGGAATTTGTGGAATTGAAGGAATTCATGGAATGAAAGGGATTTGCGAAATTTATGGGATTAAAGGAATTCACGATATTAATGGCATTCACGAAATTTATGGACTTCCGGAATTTGTGGAAATCAACAAATTCTCAAAAATCACGAAAATCGTGGAATTTGTGGAATTGAAGGAATTCATGGAATGAAAGGGATTTGCGAAATTTATGGGATTAAAGGAATTCACGACATGCATGGCATTCACGGAATTTATGGAATTCCGGAATTTGTGGAAATCAACAAATTCTCAAAAATCACGAAATTCGTGGAATTTGTGGAATTGAAGAAATTCATGGAATTAAAGGGATTAGCAAAATTCATGGAATAAGAGGAATGCACGAAATGTATGGCATTCACGGAATTTATGGAATTTCGGAATACGTGGAAATCAACAAATTCATAAAAATCACGAAATTCGTGGTATTTGTGGAATTGAAGGAATTCATGGAACTAAAGCGATTTGCAAAAGTCACGGAATTAAAGGAATTCACGAAATTTATGGAAATAATGGAATACACGGAATTCACTAAATTGGCGGAATTCGGAGGATTGATGGAATTCATGGAATTTATTGAATTCATGCAACTTACTGAATTCACAAAGTTAATAGAATTAAAAAATTCATGGGATTGACTGCAATCGCAGAATTTACGGAATACAAAAAATACACGAAATTGATGGAATCAAAATAATTCAAGAAATAATGGAATTAACGATAATTATGGAATTCCTGAAATTCACAGAATTTAAGGGATTTAACAAATTGGAGGAATTCAACAAATTCAAGAAATTCACAGAATTGAAGGAATTGACCAAATTCGAGGAATTTACGGTATTAACGAAATTCCTGAAATTGAATTCGGAATTCCTGAACTGAAACGGAATTCTTGAAATTTATTAAATTCATGCAATTAAAGGAATTCACTTAAATAATTAATAGTTAATTTAAATAAGTAATATTTAAAGTTAATAGAAAATTTAAATTTCTATATTATATTTTCAAACTATAAACTTTTATCAATTTCATTAACTTTTA
>JAAAKG020147016.1:0-10556 GCA_010014905.2 Druon quercuslanigerum
GATCGAGACGAGAGTCTAATTTTCAACTTCTCACGAGATCGAGATCAAGAGTTGACTAAAATCTGGTATCGTCTCGCTCTCGTGAAGCTCTAACTGTTACCTGGATTTCAGTAAATTGGATTTGTTTTTTCGAAGACCTGATGCTGCGTGGTGGTTTTCGTTGAGGATAACTGCCTCACACTGCATCAGTTCACACTCAATCTTCACACGGCCCTGATGTTTACGTTCGGAGTCCGTGGATTCGATACTAATGATAACACCAGAACCGAAACCGTATACAAGTCCAGGCTCAAGGTTATATCTAAATATAAGACAACTGTACCTCATTTTTTATGGAAAATCATTTTCTTAATTAAAACGGTGGCAACATTATCTACTTATATAGAATATTACCTAAAACTGTTTAATTTTATATATTTACGTTTTACTACTATAAATATGAAATTCCGCTTGATTTGTAGCAATTTGAAGAATTATTCCCTACGAAATTTTAAGAAAATTGCTCGAAAGTAGAAGAAAAATTTCCCATTTGTATATGTTTCTGTTAATTACTAGAAATTTCCGGAATATTCTCGATATTTTCTGAAACACTGCCCGATGATTTGAAAGATTAGGTAAACTTACCTATTTTTTTGAGGAAAATATTTTTTTGCACAAAATTTTGAAATATTCTAAGCTGAACAGAAAGAAAATGGAAATATTTTATGGAATATGGCCGCAATAAATTTCGAAATTTGTAGATAGATGTGTATGATAAATGTATAAAATTAATAGAATTTTGTTACCACAATTTCTATTTTTGTATTGTTATTTGAAAAGCAGAAAGCTTCATTCTTTTTTATTATTTATATGTAGAATAAATTGTGTTGGAAATATGCACTAAGTAAAGAAAGCTAGGAAGAAAGTAATAATTGTCCAGAATTTCTATAAGAGGAAACAAAAGACACTTTAAAAATAAGAATAAAATTTTTTTGGTGTTTTTTATAAGATTTTAGGGGATAACAAAAAAATTCTGCATTTCTACATTTGTTCCAATATGCACATTTGTTCCACTTTATCCAACTCGGAATCAGTGATAAACTACGTCTCATTTCCAGCCCGGACCTCTCTAATTTTTTGACAATTTAGGAACTAATTAGAAGAGATTCGTGCGTCTAAATATAGATTTTATTTCCTAATTTACTATTAATTGAACTTGGTTATAAATATTAATTCTTGATATTATGATATGTTACAGAGTAAATTTAATGAGAAAAATGTTAACGTCCAAAAATATAAATGCTGATGAGAATCTTTAACAGGATTCTGAGACCTCATCATTGCGGAAATGCTCGTCATGTTATGACTACTTCGCAACGATACAGGCACGTCTTCTAGAACGACGAAGAGGACATTCAGGATCGTTATACTTCTTATCCTCATCTCGCTAATGGTAGCTCGTTTGCCCGATAGCGTTGGCGTTTTGATGTCGAGGGAGGTTTTTTTAGAAAACTTATGTGACTTTGTGCTACGAAGATCTTAAGAGATCTGTGAAAAAATCACCCACAGGGGGACTGTTGATTAGGCGGTTTAAGAATAATATGATGAAAAATTATGATTTATGTTTGCGTCAAAAGAAAGAGTCTTCTAAACAAATATAGGTGGTATGTTCCGTGCCAATAATAATATTTTTTATTGATATTTTCATTTCTTATTTTTTTTCGTGTTGAATGCGAATCTAACCAAAAAACTTTTTGTCTAGCCTTCCGGTGTTTGAGAATTGTTAGTTTACTTATTTGTTTGAAAAATCACAAATTGCATTATCAATGAGTACCGGGAATTTGCTCAACTAAAGGGATGCGCCATTTCGACGTAATTTTTAACAATAAATGTAAGTATTAACTTAGTTTATCAATATCTCAAACAGTTCTCAAAATAATTACAAAAAAATGCGAAAAAAAGTTTTATTTTATGTTCTTTTGAATCTTCTTGAGTTCGCGTGAGTTCAAGAGAATTTGAGCGAATTCAAGTTGATGCTAGAGAATTGAAAACAATTCGATTGAATTTAAAAGGATAATAGCGTATTCAATAACAATCAAAAGAATGAGTGTCTTTAAGGGAATTCCTGTAAATAAATGTAAGGAAGACAAAGAATATTCAATCGAACTCAAAAGAATTCAAGTGAAATTCAATCCTTTTATAGAAAATTCCAAACAATTGAATTGAATTTCCGTATATTTAAGAGAATTCCTGCAAATTTAAATTACATTACATGCCACTGTACATTTTTACATTTTGAATATTAAAAATGTTAAATTTTTTAATTTTTTTAATTTTTTTTTTTTTTTTTTTTTTTTTTTTTTTTTTTTTTCTCGAAAAAATAAAAGTATGGAATTTAATCGGTATACATTAAATTAAAATATTAATGAAAAATAAGAATTGTAATATAAAGCGGGCCTAAGGGCGTCGTATTCGACTCGTTTTTGTGGATGATATCGCTTCTGCATGCCGAATTTTCTATGAATCTTGTTGATGAATTTGCTACCTAACTTAAAGATTAAATTTATAGCAGATCTATGGGCTTTGAAACAAGTCCGTAGCCAAAGAAACTTTTAGGTGGGGGATATGCAGCACAAACAAAAAACGGAGGGGGGGGGGGGATTTGCAGAGGCACTCAGGAAAATATATGTATATTATGTACATGTATCAAAAAATTTTCGTGCTTTGCGCTCAATATTTGACAGATATTTTGTAAGTTTTCTAAATATGTTGCGTAGCTCTTAAACTTGCAAGTAACCTGGATTCTATAATAATATACGGAAAGTGCATTAAAATTTTGTTATATCCTTGTTAAAAACAGATATTATTTAATCATTAATACCATATCTCGGTCCTGGACTGCATGCCTGGAAATTTTTGTAGATCTAAACGGAGAAAATTTGGTTAGGAAACTTTACCGAACTTTTAAGTTTAATTGGGATATATGGACAAAAAGGAGAATGTTTAACATTATTGTAATAATTTGTGTCTTGCGAAATGTTAAAGAATAAATCACAGTTCGGTAAACTTTAATAACGGAAATTAAATTTTCCAAATGCACAGTAAAGATTTTCAAAAGTAATCATTAATGCACGTGGTGTGTATATTGAAAACTATTCTGTCACACATTCAGGAAAAATTGGATAAAGTTTCATGCTTGTTAAGTAATGTTTCCAAATGTAAAGTCAAGCCAACTTCAAATTTTGCAACGACAATAGTCATTAAAAATAGTTTCAATTCTGATGATACACAATACAAATTTCTTCGATTTGGTAGATATAAAGTTGAAAACTTAAGTTTAGATCGTCAAAATTATTCAGCATTTTTATTCATACATTTTTAATATTGTAGAGTATTTAATTGTCAGTATTTAAAATTGTATTATGTAAAAAAACATTCGAAACTACATGATAAATTGCACGTATTAAAAATTAAAGTATCTTTAATTGCAAATCTTGAATAAAGAATTATTTCAAGAAGGGATATTCAAATTTTTCTGAAGCTATGTGTGTTATTCATATTTTCATATACATAAGTTACATGAAATATAACTACTAAATCCTGTTAGCGTATTAGCTTGCATATTCGATTTAATTCCTGAAATTCTAACCTAATTTAATTTCAGAAATTTTATATAAACTTAATTTGCAGGGTTTTAATGCTTAGTTTAATGGCTTGAATATTTTACATCAAAAAGATTTTTAAAAAGTAGACGAGGCAAATATTTTAAATAATAAAAATTAAATAATGTAGGGTTTCAAGGTTAGAAAATATTTAAGAAAAATTATCCAATGTTTTTATTTACTTCTCATAAATTTAAAAATCCGCTCATCGATTAAATGTTACATTAAAAGGTTTTGCTTTAACGGTCCCTAGATATTTTTTGCACGGCCCTGAGGTACTCGTGCTTTAACTTTATAGTCGAGATTTTTTTCCGGTATCCCAACTGTTAGATTAGTCGTGAGGCTTACGTCGTTAGCGATAGGACGCGTTAAACGTCGGTTAGGTGGTTCGAAACCCGTCGCAGCGTTTTCGATTTTTAATAGCGTTAATATTGTTAAAAGCGTTCGAGTGTATCGTATGTAATGTATTGTAGTTTAATGTAATTGTTTAAGCTAAATTGTGTATGTGTACCAACAATGTACGTATAAATTGTATGATATGTGTAAGTATGTATATGTGTATATGTAGTAGTTGGCAGAGGTGATGTGAGTGTATTTGCGACGAAATTGTATTTTGATTCGCTGTGACTGACTAATGTGGATAGAGGTTGTATGCTGTTGATTGCGATAAGTTCTTTTTTATTCACAAAAGCTTACGGTTTACCAACCTGGTAGTTAGAGTTTCTCGAGCGTCAGTGATTCCCTTGTGACTTTCCTGTAAACCATCTTATATTTTCTACCCAGTCCTCGACCGCATTTTACCCAACTGTTCATTAATCTTTAGCTAACTTTACATATATTTTACAATTATGTCTCCATTAAAATATTAACTTTCAAGTACAGTATTAATTAAAGTGTAGTTCGGTCGACATCAGTATTAATTTGTCACACTGTCATGTTTGTGAATTAGTTATTACCGAATTTCGCCTTACCGAACTAGAAATGAAACTTTATCAAAGTGTCCATATGTCCCGAGTTTACCCAACTGAGTTTGGTAAAGTTTCTCGAGCTATTTTTCTCCGTGTAATGAGCTACATTTGCTCCCTTCGAACTTGTTCTGTAACTCGTGCTGTTTTATTTAAACATTGAAATTTTCAATTTCATTATATAATTTACACTGGTTGAAAGCAAAACAACAAGTCCTATCTGACAAAAAGTTACAATAAAAATGATAGGCCTTTTGAAAGTTACCATTTCTCTCTTATACATTTGTACGTAACACGCATCGCTTTGATCAAAATAGGAATTTTCAATTTTTTCATAGCAGATTCGAGAAATAAAACTAAATATAATATAAATAGAAATAAAAATGAGTTACATCAAAAAATATCTAATGGATAATCTGCAGGTATTTTAAAAATCTGTCATTTCTCTTACGAAACTTTTTTACATAT
This sequence comes from Druon quercuslanigerum, assembly GCA_010014905.2. NCBI lineage: Eukaryota > Metazoa > Arthropoda > Insecta > Hymenoptera > Cynipidae > Druon > Druon quercuslanigerum. Next base: position 5,075 of record JAAAKG020147016.1, read on the forward strand.
CTGGCGTTGTTTAACTCCAAATTGAAATTTTCGACTTTTGCATAGAATTTGTAATGTATAAAAACAGAACGTTCAGCGAAGGATGGCTGGTTATCGAACTCGTTCTTTCTTTAAAGACCCAAAAGAAGTGTGTCAAAGCCCGTTTCGATCCGTTCATTTTTTCGATAGTTATCGTGCTTACGGACGGACGGACAGGCGTAGAGACAAGCATACAGGCGGTCATGTAGACATACAGAAAGACAGAAGCCGTCGTGAAAACTCTTTTTTTTTTGCTTCAGGGGATCTCAAAATGTGGAGATCCGTTTAAAAACGTGTTAAATTTTCGACGAATCTCAGACTTTTCTATTGTAAATGACGAAAATGAAAAAAGAAGTAAATCATCCAAAGATGAATAGAAATTGCAATTGATAAAATAAATAAGCATACTTTTATTGTCAAAAATTAATTACAATACGACTGAAAATGAAGTTTCAATTAAAAGTCTGAAAAGAACGACTTTTTCTACTGAATCCGTCTTACCGTAAGAAAAGTAAGAGTCTTTTCAGTAGTAACGGTCGTTCTCGGCCGGCGTACCTATATTTGCAGTGGAAAGACCGTGTATGTCAGAAGTTTAATAAACGTATAAAACCGACTGTTGATTTTAAAAAAGATCGTCCTGCGTAATACATGTGATAAAACGTGTTTCATGGAGCATCAAACTAACTTTCTCACTTAACTGGGACGTAAATTTGAGGGAAGTGTGCAGTTTGACTTTTACTGCTATAAAAGAATTCCGCATTGATTTTTTTTACAAAGCTGTGTTTCCAAAGGCCCTCGCCCAATCAAGTTAGGTTGAGCGTGCGACTCAAATTGGAAGGGACCAGGAACACGTTCTGTGAAGTTTCGTATGGCTGTTCGATTCTCCTCGGTTACTTGTAAAAGTCGTATTTCGGACCTATCGTATCTATAAATTAGTATAATATTACGTTATACATACGATTATTTCAATGTTAAAATCCAAATATTGATAATTTAACTTGCTTGAGTTTCCTTTTCAGAAGGACTATTTTCAAATCACGCTTAAGCATTTACAATAATTTTCTAAATTCAATCTGGATTTTAACAATATGCTTGTGACCTTTCATATTTTATAATCCAAAGTCTTTAAAATTCAAAATTTTTAAATTCAAATATTCAGTATATTCTGTATGTTCATATTGAATGCCTTCCAAGTTGCATAAGTATCTAGAAATATAAGGAAGAAAGCCAAGCTGGCGCTGTCTTATGTTACATTTTCAGGCGGTCTTTCTCTCTATTTCGTGGAAAAAAAGCGAAACTGTTGAAATGTTTTTCGATCCTAACCCATGGAAGGTTAAGTCAGGTATTTAGCAGTATTTCAAATTAAATAAATTAAATACTGTATTTTTTCAAATTGAATAATTTTCAATTTCAAATGTTTCTCAAATTAAAAGCAAATTTACTTGGCCAACTGGATAAAATCTGTTGCCATTTTTTATACCTATAAATTCAAAAAATATATATTCTGAAATTCTTTTGAATAATTTATTAATTCTTCTTAAAACTTCTGGAAAACTTTATAATTTTTAGAATCGTAATCCATTGATTTTTTAAAAATTTGTTGGCTTGAGTCTATTTTTACAAAGTTTCCATAACATATATTCACGAGAACACACATGTAAAAAACCAGCTTTGATAAAATGGTAACGTGATTTGTTTTGTTTCAGACTAAACCGAAACTGTTCTGTTCCCCGTTGGAGTCCAATTAAGAGTGTTTGTATTTTTAAAAGTCAAAATCAATTTCTTCTAGAGCATAAATTCCACCTTATGAAAGTTTATTATCCTTATTTTTCAATGTTTTCAAAAGTTAACGTTTCTAATACAATACAGCCATGTTAAATGATCGAGAAAATATTATATTCTTCCGAAGTATATCAATATTGTTCTTCAAGTATAAGTTTTGAGCACTTTTAGTGTCTTCAAAACGAATTTTCTTTTTAAAATTGCACATGATGAATTTACTTCAACAATTCATAGTCTAGAGATTATTAATATTTTGTATTTTAATTTATTACCTATATGATATTTCAGTACAAGATTCGATAATACTATATGTATCCTTCAACTTAGTTATAGTAAGTTATTATAATTATTATATATAATATATTTATTATAAACAGTTGAAATTAAAAATGACTTAGAAGGATATGCATTAACGAATAGGCACATATAGTTTTGTGTGCATGACACCGTGTAATATACAATGTAATTATAAAATTGTCAAATTTTTTAGGTTTTAAAGTTTATAAAAATAATTTTTTTTTTTAATTTTTCGCGGCTTTTAGCTGAAGCCTCTCGAATTTTTAAGGAGAGGAATTCAAATTTATTAGAATTACGAAGGCTGATACTTGTAAACTGAAGGCGTTGAAATTCAACTTTTAATACGAAATTCAACTTTTGGGTCGAAAATATAGTTCGTTTAAAGATGTTTAGTTTAAAATTTTAAACGCATCAATTTTAGAAACGTAAAATGTAAAGATGTCCCACTTTACTTTCAGGAATTTAATGGGAAGTTTAGTTTTCGATACTTCAAACTTAAAAAAATTGTGTCTTATCATGAGGTATTTAACTGTAATTAAAAACCCTCTGAATAAAAATGTCTGAAGTGATTGTAATAATCTATACAACATACCCACCGATTTTAGAGTTTGTTAGAATAAGCTGGGGGCAGTAGTACTCTCCACCCCCTCCACTTAATACCCCCTTTCACCCTCCCCTTTTCCTGATCGCAAATAACAACTTACCCTCTCTTTCCCTTGTCAGCTCTACGTCCCTTACCTCTTCTGCGATATAACCCCTCCCAAGCCCATTTTTAGTTCGTTCTGCTTTAGCCCTCATTCTATATACCCAAAACTTTCAGTCTTTATCTAAGCCTTTTCTCATCTACGAAATTCGTACCTGCCCCCTCCTTCTCTAATTGCTCCACCCTCTTTTGAGTGGAATTAAAAGGCTCTAGAGGGTAGATGTAAGAATAAATTTTGTAAGGAAAAGGGATGATAAATGGAGAGATCAAGTTCAAGGATAAATAGAAAAATGGGAGATAAATTGATTGTTGCAGGGATGGCGCATTTAACATAGGGATGAGGGAGGCGGATACTTAAAGACATTTAGAAATTTCGGAATAAAATAAGAGTAAGGGAAAGGAGGTGAAAAATGTAGGCCTTAAGGCCGTACAAGAAATGTAATGGACGTAAAAAAATAAAAAAAGCGGTAAGGGTGTAGAAATAGTGCCACATATTTGTTTTCTGTGATTTTGAGAATCAAAATAATAGCGCTGATAATTTTATTTAAAATAAAAAACATAATTTTTAATTAAAACTTTTTTAAACTCACAAAAAACCTTCATTTTAATCATGTTTTTAACCATTGAATTGAATTTTAATAGATGATATAATAAAATAATAAGATTATAATAAGCTCTACTACCAAAATGTTATTGAAACCCGTGATAAAGAAACCTTTTAGATGACATAAGTCTACAGTGCTTGTAAATATTAGTCAAGTCTTTTGACAACCCTTTTATTGGATGCACGTATTTTATGAAAACGCATCTCAGATAGGTCCAGGACACTTCGTAACAAAGTTTGTCACACTTATTTGTTAAATTCGAACTGGCTCTTTAGATTTGCAAGCAGTGAGGAAAACAGACAGACAGTCAGACACCCAACTGGCGTTCATCAGGCTGTCCAGAGTCCGTAGTCCGCTGTAGTCCGTAAAGACTTATGGATATCCATAGCAACGAAGTCAAAGCCATTAATAACTCAGGCGGGAACGCCCATTTTCATTTTATACCTTTTCTTTTAAGTCGAGCGTGCTCGCCGTGGACGAAGAGGTACGGAACAGGTAGATACGCACCGCGGAATATATTGGAATACCTGAGAAATTTAGTGCCTCACCACTAAATTTCTTCTCCGTGACTCTGCAGCGACTCCATCGGCAGCAGAGGCCAGGGCAAAAATCTGAAGCTCCCAGGGGTGCGTATCGAAATACTTTTCAGCACTTTCGTTTGTTCTCCATCAAAGAATGAGAATGACCGTCTGGAAACGTAACATAAGAAAAGAAAGCGCCGGCTTGGCTTTCTTCCTTATATTTCTAGATCAGACATCAGGTGCAAATGGTAGTCACTGCCTGGATGATAATGCTTGAAGCCTTAAGGTTACAACAATGAAGGTTTTTACTAGCACTTGGTATGAAAAACCGTATACGGATAGCTTTTTTATTCTTTATCGCCTTCTCATCACCACCGGGTGGTAATCGAAGTGAGAAAAAAAACCTGCTGCAGAATTGTGGCTCGTTTCAAAGAATCTCATGTAGTCACTCATGTTTTAAGTTTTGTTGGTGCCACCCAGATGAAATGAGAGGTTGGTCATATTACTCAGAAAGGAGGGGCAGTGCGTCCTAGAAAAAAGAGATTTCATTTGAGTATACATTTTTTTATACAGCCATATAAGTCCGCAAACTTAGTTCGGGGACACCCTGTACAAAGTGGCTAATTTATTAATAAGTACTTTAAGAAGAAGCTATCTAATTTCAGACAAAACAATCATTTTTTAAGTACAAGCCTCAAAACAAGAAGAGGATAGGCTAGCGTATCTTTGTATAAGGACACTGACTTCGTTGTGTAATAAGCATTTAAGCAAGATAAAAATTATATTATCCCAAAACTTTATTTTAAAAGTTTAAATACATGAAAAAATACATTTTCTTCCTCTCGGCATAAAAGTTGATATATATCTCCGAAATTTTTTCTTGGGATTAGAGTTGATGATTTGATGGTTTTTTCATTATTCTATTTGTTGCTTTAATTAATGAAAATGCGATCTTTCCATTGCAAATTTGTATTGTGGCGTCAACTTCGGGCCCCAGTTAAATCAATCATTTTTTAACAAATCTTTTAATCTGAATCGAAAAGGTTTTTTTAAGAAAGAATAATTTTATAGAAACTCGAAAGAAATTGATATTTAAATTCCTTTTACGAGTAGAGCTAATGTTCCTTAGTTGTTTATCAATTTCTTGATTGTTTACTGAATGCAGTATCCTATTACCATTAGTTCATTCTGAAATATTTAAAACTCTTTTTTCAATAATAAATGAATAAACTTCACGGCATTATTTTGACTTTTTACCTTTAAACTTTGCACCTTATTATTTGATCTTTGGATCCTAGATTTATATTTACATTATTTAGCTTTTACCTATGAACCCTGACTTCTGATCCCTCACCAATAAACTCTTACCTTCAGACCAGGTTGAAAACACGATAATTTCCATTGATCACCAAAGATAACGCCAATATTTACTTATCGGTTGTTTTTAAAAATTTTGTTGAATGCTGCAACTTTTGGAAAAAAACAGATAATGATTATAAGAATGACAGCAATTTTTTATACATTTGGATCATTTGAAATTTTTCCCTTCATTTTCT
>JAAAKG020147017.1:0-10556 GCA_010014905.2 Druon quercuslanigerum
ACAATATAATAATAGTAATAATACAATTCTTTAAAAAAGAGAAAAAAATTTTAATTTAGGAAAAAGTCTGAAGACTATAATTCAATTTTAAATGATTGGATTTATTCGTTTTCGACGTAAAAATTTTCACCTCTTAAGGTTTGTAATTTTTAAAAAATTTAAATTTTTAATGAAAAAAAGCATAGTTAAATTTACAACATAGTTAAGATAAGTTAAATTGTTTAATTTTCTACCTGAATATTTAAATTTTTAAAAAGTATATTAAAATATTCATCGAAAATAATGATTTTTTGATAAAATTGTTTGATATTAACACAAAAAGGATAAATTGCCAAAACCAAAATATGAAATTTAAAAAAAAATACTTTTTAACCAAATAGTTGTTTTAAAAATTGTAATAATGGATTTATTCGTTTTCGACGTAAAAATTTCCGCCTCTTAGGTTTGTAATTTTTAAACAATTTAAACTTTTTATACCGATTTTATAAATTAAAAAACTGCACAATTTCATATGATATTAATATAAAAAAAACTTAAAAGTCTAAACCTTAAACAAAAAAATTCTTTACGTTTTAATTTTCTGGATTAAAATAGTACAAGAGAAATAAAGAAAAATTATATTTTTTATTATTTCTCTTCACCAATCAATTTTTCTTACAGAGACCCGAAATAGACATTTTTCTTCTGATTTGTGAAAATTTATATCGAGTTACTGTAGAAAAAAAGAATAAAAAGAATTTTAGTAACTTGAGTTTTCTTTTGTGTTCCCAACAGTTTTCTCGCGGCTTGCAGTTTCTTTCCTGTAGCTTGCGAACGTGAGATCAATAAATGAAGACTTTTTTATTTAAAAAAAAATGGATAAAGTTTTAACCAAACAGTTGAATTTTTACCCTGAAAGATAAATTTTTAACCAAGTAAATTCCTTTTCCACCAAAAAAAGCGAATTTCCACAAAAAAGTTGAATTTTCAACTTAAGAAAATAATTTTTCAACCAAAAATAGAATAGTTTAATCTGCAGTTAAAAAAATCATTTTTTACTAAAAGGAAAAAATTTTTTTTCAAATAGTTGAATTTTAGATTATAATTATGAATCTTCATTAAAAAAATAAATTTTAAACAAATATTTCAACTTTTATCAATTTTGCTGAATTTTCCACGAAAAAGGATTAGTTTTTATAAAGACTGCTGAAAATTTAATAAAAATGTTGAGTTTGCCACGCAATTATAAAATTTAAGGCAAATAATTAAATTCTCAATAAACATTTGAATTTTTAATCAAAAAAAAGTTTTGAATAAAAATTATAATTTTTTAATAAGATTGCTGAATATTCTACATGATAGATTGCTTTTTAACAACGAAAATCATTTTGAAATAAATAGTTATATTTTTTGTTCCAATAGTAGAGTTTTCAATGAGAAATGTTATATTTAATATTTACAATAAAAAAAATTTTATTTTAAGTAAGAAATGTATGAAGAATTCAAAAAAAATTTCAACAAAATATTTACATCCCAAGCCAAATCACTTTTAACAAATAAAGATGGAATTTTTTACCAAAGGATATAATTCAATTTTTGAGAAAATTGTTGAATTATCAACGAAATAATCAAAATTTTAACTTAATTGTTCAATTTTAACAAATTATTTAAATTTTCAACTAAGTACTTGAAAATCCAAAAATTTCAATCCAAAAAAAAAATTCTCAATAAAAAATGTACAATATGACTATTAAAATTGTAACAAAATCCTAATTGTTTAAAAAAATATTGAAGTTTCAACAAAATTGTTAAATTTTCAATAAAATTAAAACAAAATTGCTACATTTTTAACATTTCTGTTAAATTTTCAGCAATAATGTCGAATTTTCAACAGAATGATGGAAATTTTAACAATATTCTTAAGAAATAATTAAATTCTTCACAAAATAGTTAAATTTTTAACAGAATGGAATAATTTTTTAACAAAATAATGCAAATTTTAACACAATTGTTAAAGTTAAACAAAATAAATTTTCAGCATAATTGAATTTTCAAGAAAATAATTTAATTTCCAACCAAAAGAGACAAATTCTCAACAAAACATTTGAATTTTTGAACAAAAAGGATAAGATTATTAATATTATTAAGTATTTAACAAAAATGATGAATTTTTAACAATATAATTAAATTTTCAAACCCGTTGTAAAAAGTCAACAAAATCCCTGGATTTTAAAGGAAATAGTAATATTTTATTAAAATTTTTCAACAAAACAGGTGAATTTTTAATAAAAAACGATGATTTTTGATGAAGATGTTTAAATATTTTACAAGAAGTTGAATTCTCAATTCAAAAATATGAATTCTCAACAAAAAAGTTATTTTTTAATTAAATAGTTGAATTTAAACTCAAAATTACGAATTCTAAAAAAACGATTAAATTTTCAACCAGAAACTATAATTTTTAACATAGAAGTTAATTTTGCAACTAAATACTGGAATTTCCAATAAAATTGTTTTATTTCCAAAAAAATTGTTTAATTTTCAAACAAATATATTTATTTAAAAACAAATTTTAATTTTTTAAGAAAATAAATGAATTCTCAAGATAGTCAATTTTTGTATTAAAAACAACATGATTTTCCATAAAATGCTTAAGAATGATCAACAAAATTGACGAAACAAAAAAAATAAAATTTTCAACAGAATTGTTAAATTTTCAACATATTCTCAACAAAATATTTGAATTGTTAATCAAAAAGAATGAGTTTATTAAGATTGTTAAGCATTCAACAAAAATATTGAATTTATAACAAAATAATTAAATTTTTAAACCCAGTGTAAAATTTGAACAAAATTGCTGAATTTTAAAGAAAATAGTCATGTTTCAATAAAATTGTTCAACAAAAAAGGTTGAATTTTTAATACAAAAGGATAGCTTTTTGAAAATATAGTTCAATATTCTTTAAGGCATTAGAATTCTCTACCCAAAAATATGAATTTTTTTATACAACATTAGGGTTATTAGGAAAAATTTTATAGTTAATATTTTCAACAAAAAATTTTTTATTTTCAATAAGAAATCGTTGGTGAATTCTAACAAAAAAGAAACTTTTAACAAAATATTTAAATTTTTAATCACAATTGTAAAACTGGAAGGAAATAAGTGCATTTTCGAAAAAATGATTAAAGTTTCAAAAAAATCATTAAAACTTTAACGAAATAATTAAATTTTAAATAAAATTGTTGAAATACCAAACAAAATTTTTCAATTTTTAGCAAAATTGTTAAATTTGCAATAAGTAAAAAAAGAATTCTTAAAAAAAATAGTCGAGTATTTAACAAAAAAACGATGATTTTTAATTAATATGGTTGAATATTTTGCAAGAAGTTGAATTTTTAACTCGAAAATATGAATTTTTAACATAAAAGTTATTTTTTAATTAAATAATTGAATTTAAACTCAAAAGTACGAATTCTAAAAAAAGAGTAAAATTGTCAACCCGAAACTATAATTTTTAACACAAAAGTTAATTTGACAACCAAATACTTGAATTTTCAATAAAACTGTTTTATTGCCAACAAAATTGTTTCATTTTCGAAAAAATTGTTAAATTGTCAACCGAATTGTTTAATTTTCAAACAAATATATTTAATTTAAATACAAATTTTAATTTTTTAACCAAATAAATAAATTCTCAACATAATTAAGTTTTGAATTTTTAAACACGATTTCTCAACAAATAAGTATAAATTTTGTATTAAAATCAACATGATTTTCCATAAAATGGTTAAATGATCAACTAAATTGATGAAAAAATAAAATAAAATTTTTAACAAAATAATGCAAATCTTAACACAATTGTTAAATTTAAAAAAATAAATTTTCAGTATTGTTGCATTTTCAACAAAATAATTAAATTTCCAACCAACAAAAGTAAAATTCTTAACAAAAAATTTTAATTTTGAAACAGAAAGGATGAGATTATTAATATTGTTAAGTATTTAACAAAAATGTTGAATTTTTAACAAAATAATTAAATTTTCAAACCCGTTGTAAAATTTCAACAAAATTGCTGAATTTTAAAGGAAATACTAATACTTCAATAAATTTGTTCAACAAAAAATTTGAATTTTTAATACAAAAGGATAACTTTTTTAAAAGATAATTTTAAAAAGATATTTTATTGTTACTATTTCCAACAAAAAAAATTTTTTTTATTTTAAATCATAAATTGTTGGTGAATTCTAACAAAAAAAGAAACTTTCAACAAAATATTTAAATTTTTAAACAAATTGTTGAAAAACTAAACAAAATTTCCGAATTTTCAGCAAAATTGTTAAATTTGAAATAATTGAAAGACGAATTCTCAAGAAAACAGTTGAGTTTTTAATAAAAAACCATGATTTTGAATTAAGATGGTGGTATATTTTACAAGAAGTTGAATTTTTAACTCAAAAATATTAATTTTCAACAAAGAAGTTATTTTTCAATCATATAGTTGAATTTAAATTTAAAAGTACGAATTCTAAAAAAAACAGTTAATAATAAAACATAAATAAATATAAACAAATAAATAAATAAAATTATTTACTTATTCATATAAATAAATAATGAACATAAATAATAAACAACATTATTTTCCATAAAATGGCTAACTGATCAACAAAATTGATAAAAAAATCAAATTTTCCACAAAATAATGCAAATTTTAACACAATTGTTAAATTTAAACAAAATAAATTTTCAGTATTGTTGCATTTTTCAACAAAATAATTAAATTTTTAACCAAAAAAGACTAATTCTCAACAAAAAATTTGAATTTTGAAACAAAAAGAATGAGATTATTAAGATTGTTAAGTATTCAACAAAAATATTAAATTTTTAAGAAAATTGTTGAAATACTAAACAAAATTTCTGAATTTTTTAGCAAACGATGATTTTTGATTAAGATGGTTAAATATTCTACAAGAAGTTAAATTTTTAACTCCAAAATATGAATTTCCAACAAAAAAGTTATTTTTCAATCAAATAGTTGAATTTAAACTCAAAAGTACGAATTCTAAAAAAGCAGTTAAATTTTCAACCCAAAACTATAATTTTTAACAGAAAAATTAATTTGGCAACCAAATACTTGAATTTCCCATAAAATTGTTTAATTTCCAAAAAAATGGTTGAATTTTCAACAAAATTGTTAAATTGTCAACAAAATTGTTTAATTTTTAACCAAATACATTTAATTTAAATCCAAATTTTAATTTTTCAACCAATTAAATGAATTCTCAATATCATTTAACTTTCAATTATTAAACAACACACTTTTTCATGAAATGGATAAATGATCAAAAAAATTGATGAAAAAATAAAATAAAATTTTTTAAAAAATTGTTTAATTGTTAACATAAAAATAAATCTTTCAACCAAATAATTGAATTTTTAACCAGAAAAGAAAAATGCATAATATAAAAAATTAAAAGGAGCTTAAAATAAAGAATAATACTTTAAATAAACTAATTATTTCATCATAATTACTTTAAAAATATAAGGCTCGAAAACTTTTTTTATTTCGGACTAAACAATTTTAAATTTTGAAGAAAATAATTGGACAGACGTCGGAGATAAATTAAAAGAAGTCCCATTGGCTGGAAGAGCCTGGATTTTTATTGTGTCTGTGATTCCCGAGAGTGTCGCGATTTTATGTCGAGTAGGGTGCGTCCTCTGCTCATTAAAATTTCTTGGGGCTAGTCATGAATTGCAAATCTGCGTAATCGGCTAATGGAAGGCGACCAGGGGAGCGTCCATAGTAAAATTCACCTAAACTCTGATTGCTGAAGGCAAATTGACACAGATTTTAAGTCCATTTTGCGTGAAAAGATGCGAGGAACTGACGGACATTTTTCCAGAATCTGGAATATTCATATTGACTTTAAGTGTGGCCGTGCGGTCTCTTAGACCGCACCATGATTGTGATGTGTGATCCCCCCCTGGCCGCCTTCGAGTTTGCTGTTATTAGCAGTTTTAGTTTCAATAGTGCTTTCGCTGAGATAAGTGTTCCGTGAAACCGCACGGCCACGATATCGTTAAAATTTAACAAAAATGCTTTAAGTTGCTACAGCTTGATTCAAATACTCCAGATTACGAATCGCAACCGTAGCAAAAAAATGTTACGTCCCGATTATCTCTGATTTCAGAAAAAAGTGATAAGTTAAATTATTAACAAAATAGTTGAATTATCGACCAAATAGATGATTTTAATAAACAAAATCAATTGTATACGCAAGTAGACATTTTTCCAGGACCTGGAATATTCATATTGACATTAAGTGTCGCCGTGCGGTCTTACAGACCGCACCATGATTCTGATGTGTGAACCCCCCTGCCCATCTTCAAATTTGCTATTATTAACAGCTTTAGTTTGAATTGTGCCTTCGCTGAGATAAGTGGCCCGTGAAACTGCACGGCCACGATATCGTCAAAAAAATTTTAAATCTGCTTTAAGTTGCTTCAGCTTGAATCAGTTACTCCAGATTACGAATCGCAACCGTAGGAAAAAAATGTTACGTCCCGATTATCTCTGATATGAGGAAAAAGTGATAAGTTAAATTATTAACTAAATAGTTGAATACTCAACCAAATAGATGATTTCAATAAACAAAATCCATCTTATACGCAAGTAGACATTTTTCCAGGACCTGCAATATTCATATTGACTTTAAGTGTGGCCGTGCGGCTGTTTAGACCGCACCATGATTGCGATGTGTGATCCCCCCCTGGCCATCTTCGAGTTTGCTGTTATTAGCAGTTTTAGTTTTAATAGTGCTTTCGCTGAGATAAGTGTTCCGTGAAACCGCACGGCCACAATATCGTCAAAATTTAAAAAATCTGCTTTAAGTTGCTACAGCTTGATTCAAATACTCCAGATTACGAATCGCAACCGTAGCAAAAAAATGTTACGTCCCGATTATCCATAATTTGAGGAAAATGTGACAAGTTAAATTATTAACAAAATTGTTCTATCCTCAATCAAATAGATGATTTCAGTCAAAAAAATCAATTTTATACGCAAGTAGACATTTTTCCAGGACTTAGAATATTCATATTGACTTTAAGTGTGGCCGTGCGGTCTCACCGAGCGCACCATGATTGTGATATGTGACCCCCCCCCCCCTGGCCAGCTTTGAGTTTTCTATTATTAGTAGCTTTAGTTTGAATTGTGCTTTCGCTGAGAAAAGTGATCCGTGAAACCGCACGGCCACGATATCGTCAAAATTTAAAAAATCTGCTTTAAGTAGTTGAATCCTCAACCAAATAGATGATTTTAATGAAAAAATTAATTTTATATGCAAGTAGAATTTTGAGCAAAAAAAGTTAATTTTCAATACAAAAAGATAAGTTTGTATGGAAATAATTGAATTTTCAATTAAAAAATGAATTTTAAAACGAAAAGGATATCGTTTAATTTCTAGCTAAAGAAACTAATTTTCTTCTGAGAAAACGAATACTCGATGAAAAAAAATGTAAATCTTAAACAAAAACGATAAACTCTTAACCAAAAAGATTTCTTTTAACCAAAAAAATATTTTTTTATAAAATAGTTAAATTTACAAATGATTATTCGAATTTTTATTTAAAAAATTTAATTATCAACAATGAATATTTATTCCACCAAAGAGTTAAATTTTTCATTAAAAAGTCATTTTATACAAAATGAATTTTAAACCGGAAAATATTTTTTACAAAAATAAAAAGTTACATTTTCAGTGAAGAAAATTAATTTTCAACTAGAAGAAAAAGGAATTTTGTAATTTTGTAAAAGCTTATTTTTTAACCAAAAAGATTATTTCTTTACAAAAAAGGATCAATTTTCAACAATATAAATAATTTTTTAGCCAAGTACTTGAAGTAAAAAAGATAAATTTTCAACAAAAAATTGAATCCTTAAATTTTCAGTTAAAAAAAAATTTCAAAAAGTACTTAAATTTTCAACTATAGAGATGAGTCATTAGCCAAAAATATTAATTTTGGACACAGTTATTTTTAAATTAAAATTTTTTATAAAAATAATAAAAATTTTAAAATATTTGTTGAATTTCAACAAAATAATGAAATTGTAAGACAAAAAAGACGAATTTTTAAAAATAAATTTAAATCTTAAACTAAAAAGGATTTCTAATTTTTTAAATTTTTAAAATTTTTGTAATTAAAAATTAAATTTCCAATTTCTAAAAAAAATTTATAATAATTAATTTTTATGTAAAGAAATTTTTTAAAACAAAACTGATGAATTTTTAACTTAACTTTTAAATTTTTATCAAAATAAATAACATTTCAACGAATTGGTTAAATTTCAAAAAATTAATAATAAATCTTGCAACTCAAAAAGACAAATGCTAAAGAATAAACTAGGATTTTTAACCAAAAAGAATGATTTTTTAATAAAATTGTTAATTATTTAAAAAAATAGTTGAATTCTTAATAAAAGAGTTGAATTTTCAACAAAATTGTTAAACTTCAAAAAAATAATTATGCTAACGAAAAAAAATTGTTGAATACTCAAAAAAAGAATGAATCTTCCAACCTAAAAAGACAAATAATCAATTATCAGAATTATTATAATAATTAATTATCAAGTTATCAATTTTAATTTTTTTATAAAAATGGTATCATTTCTATCAAAAATGACGAATTTTCAAGTTAAAAGAATGCATTTTCAAACAAAAGAGATAACTTTTGCACGAAGAAAAACACAATTATTATATTTTTTATAAAATAATTAAAATTTCCACACGTTTGTTAAATTTTAACAAAATAATAAAATTTTCAATAAAACTGTGTAATCTTCAACACAAAAAGACGAATTTTAAACAATAAAATTGAATTTTAAATTAGAAAGGGTTATTTTTTAATAAGATTGTTTCATATTCAAGAAAATTATTTATCAAGTAAAAAATTTGCATTTTTTATAAAAATTATACCATTTCTATAGAAAAGCACAATTTTTAAACCGAAAGAATTCATTTTCAACAAAAGAGTTAATTTTTGTACCAAGAAAAATGTTTATATAAAGAGAAAAAATTTCAAGAAAATTAATGAATTTTTAAGAAAATAATCTTAAATTTCACACAATTGTTTAATTTTCACAAAATAATTGAATTTTTAACAGAGTTGTCGAATAATTAACAAAATAATTAAGTTGTAATAAAATAGTTGAGTATTCTGCAAGATAGTTGAATTTTTAAACCGAAAAGTAATTTTGCACAAAAAAAGACGAATTTTCAACACAATACAAAAATAAATCTTTAAAACAAATTTCACAAAAACACCTTATTTTTTAAACTAGAAAATTAATTTTTTACGAAAAAAAATCATTTATCACTAACATAAATTATTTTTTCATCCAGCAGTTTAATTTTCAACTGAAAAATATACATTGTGAACTAAACTTTTCCATCATAAGCTAAAAAACGTAAATTTTCAACAACAAAAATTAGATAAGTTAAATTTTCAGTTGAAAAAATAATTTTTAACTAATTATGAAATTAATTTTCAACAAACTAATTTTATTGTCAACTAAAGTTGTTGTTAGCCAATTGTTAAATTTAAGCAAAATAATTGAATTTACAACAAAATTGTAGAATACTCAAAAAAAAGAATTAAGTTTTAATGAGATAGTTGAATTTTCAAACCAAAAATATAAATTTTCAACAAAAAAGTTAATTTTCAACAAAAAGTAACTTTGTGCAAAAAAATACGAGTTTTCAACAAAACACATGAACTTTCAATAGATTCTCTTTCGAAAAAATTTTGAAAAAAAAGTTGAAGAGATTTCAACATGTAACCAAAGAGTTGAGTTTTTAAGAACAAACTTTATTTTTTGAAAAAGTAGAATTATTTACTACATTGTGAAATAAATATTTAAATCCTCATTTAAAAAAGATAAACTTTTAAAAAAGTGGAATAGTTAAATCTTTAGTGACGAAAAAATTTGAACCAAATATAAAAGGAATTAAATAAATAAATTTTTCACCAAGTACTTTAATTTTTAACGAAAGATATAAATTCCAAAACGATAAACTAAAAAACGTAGATTTAAAAAAAAATTTGGATTAGTTGAAAAATAATATAATTATATTTTTATAATTTTATATTATATAATATAATATATAATAATAATTGAAATTTCAGCAAAAAGTTGATTTCCAACCAAAAGTAACTTTGTGCAAATGTTCTCAACAAAACACATTATTCTTTGAAAAAGTAGATTCATTTTCTACATTGTGAACTAAATATTTAAATCCCAAACAGAAAAAGAGAAACTTAAAAAAAAGAATTCCAAAATGATAAACTAAAAGACGTAAATTTTTAACAAAATAACATGGATTAGTTAAATTTGCAGTTAAAAAAATAATGTTTAACCAGTTATAAAATTAATTTCCAACAAATTAATTTTATTTTTAACTAAAGATGTCATCAGACAATTGTCGAATTTAAACAAAATAATTGAATTTTCAATAAAAAAGTTAATTTTCAACCAAAAGTAACTTTGTGCAAATGTTTTCAACAAAACACATGATTTTTT
>JAAAKG020147018.1:0-32444 GCA_010014905.2 Druon quercuslanigerum
AAAGAATGAAATTGTAATGGTCAACATTTTGTTGGTAATAAAATCCTTACAGAAACGTGCTTTTTTAAAATACCATTTGATGAGTAAAAGTTTTCACTTTCGTATAAAATTCTTGGAAATATAAAAATTGTTCAGGACTGAACATCTAGAAATTCATTTTTGGGAAATAACTCAATAATTAACTGAAAAGAATTGAGGAAAATTTAAATTAATTAAAGGGATTTAAACTTTTTCTTTTGTACTCAAAAATTAATTCTACTTCTGGAAAAGTTTGTAACAAGTTTGCAAGCAATAGGTTACTAACAAGTATTTCAGCACCTCTTGACAGAACTTGTAATATTACTTAGCACTGATTCACTATGAAATAAATCCATCTCAACCGGTTATAAGGTTCGAACTTAGTCAATCAATCGTCGACCCCGTGGCCGCTCCAGGCATTTCGAACATAATTTGCTTGACGTCATAATCACTCTTCAAGCCTTCAAGCATTTAAATCTAAATGACCAGATTTTTCACCGAAACTAACCAAAATTAAATCGCTAAGCTTTTAAATCGTCATAAATGAAAAAAATATCAAATTTTAATAAAATGCAGCAAAAATTATTACAGTCACTTGGGTTGTCATAATGCACAATTTGAAAAATTAGACAGCTTTTTTAACTGTTAATACAAAATAATTAAAAACTAGGAAAAGGGATAATTCACCAAGGAAATTTGTTTCCTGCTTATATATAAATGTAATATTAGAATTTAAACAGAAAGTTGATGTAGCTGAAATATGTATTGCATTCCAGATTTTCGTTTCCTGTCGAAAGAGATTAAATTTAGGAATGCGAATGTAAACTGATGCCTGACATATCGAATACTCAGCTTCTATAAACAATTCTTAATACTTCAACGTCTGTTTCTTTTAATCTGCTTCAATTTAATTTCTGAAGAATAGCGTCCAATTAAAATGAGTGACAGAGTGTCTCGACGCATATACATATACCAGGAAACGGAAGTGACGTAATTGCCAAGAGTCACCGCGTGCCTTGGCATACGTATTTACTCCTTCGTTTCTTTCTTCGTTTATTGGAATAGTTTGTATGCCTTTGACTTTATGGGTCCTTGCAAGGAAGAACCGTGATATTATAAAAGCGATAATTACATACGTGGGGGAACTCTATCGTCGATGGATTCTCGTAAAATTTTGTTTAGACTACTCAATTAGACTAAAATAAATATTTTTAAATCGTGATTTTAATTTTTAGTTAACGTATTCTCTTGCATATTCCAATGGACTTTTTTTATTTCATAGGCATTATTTTGATTTGGCTCGAGATTTGTATCAAGAAAATGCATTAATTCCATAACGAAGAGAATTGTAAGTAGGGAAACGGTGGGTACAATGGGCCCAATTTTGCATTTTAATTTTTTATGCATAACCCAATGTTTTATGAGGATCAAATGAAAGTTAGTTTAAAGTTGTCACTATTTGCGGTCATGAAAATAATTTTCTTGCTTCCAAAAAATTGCATTCGTATATTTTTCTAGATTTTTCAAAAAATTCTGTAAATTGGTTCACTGTACTAAATGGGCCACGAGGGCGGATACAGTGAGTAGCCATGAGAGAAATCGCTATGCAACATATTTCAGTCCGAGCAGGTTGTATTACGGCAACTTTGTACCAAGTGACCATCGAAAAGCCAAATTTTTTTTTTAACAATAAAATCACGCAAATCGTATGAAACTTAGGTGGACATATCCACAATATCTAAATATATTACCAATAGAAAAATATAAGCATTTCAAGACATTATATTATATATATTATTTCCATGCAATTAAAAAAGAGCATAATCAAAATTCATATGTATGCTGAGTTATTCCAAAAAAAATTTAATTAATTAGTCTTGTCAAGAATGTTGTTGATAATCACGTTATAATTATGTACAACGAATCAGGAATGTTTTCGAGTCGACTTCTAGAGATTGGAACATCTGTGGTTTCGAGTCCAACTTGTTCCGTAATGGGACAACCTACTAAATCTAAGCAGGCGTTAAAGAAAATAATACATAAATATAAGTTTAGCTCAACGTTTATGGATCTAACTACTTGAAACTTAATACTGTAGCATGTTCTAAAAGTAAAGGAAAATATAAAGTAATCTCCAAGTGTTACATACAGATATCTAAAAAACTAGATATTTTCATAAATCGCTGGCAATTATAATTCGCAACTGAATAGACACTTGCGGAAATATGTTTTTCAATGATTTCATGATAAATTACATTTATCTAAATGTGATAACACTGGGATTTAACATTTAGAAATTTTAATGGTTTTCAACTGAATTGTGAGGCTTATACTCTTTCTGCAAGTATAATAAATCTGCTGTTTCTAGAGTTATATTTACGTTTTTTTAAATAAACTGCGTTGATTCATATTAATAATGCCATTGGTTTAATTAAATTTATTCTCTCAAATATATCTTTCAAAATAAAAATAAAACGCTAAATTCTTAATGGTCGACAATAATTGAGTATCAATAATTCATTGTGGAATGTCAAGAATTTTTTATCAATTATGAAAAATAGATCGAATTGATACACAAGTATCAATAATGTGCAATCAATTAAAAGATAATTAATTTCCACAATTAATTCATTATTAGTAAACATCAGGATTATCCAATAAAACAGTAAAAAAAGGATAAATTTTTTTTGTGTACATAGCATTTTGCTCCAACGATAATTTGACTCTCGAGATCATAGTGATCTGTCCATTTGGATCAATTTGATCTTATTTTTTGGTTCATTTCTCAGACTGAACCTTCAAGAAGACATAACCTTCAAATTGTATCTAACCCCACGCTGGTGACAACTACATTCAACAAGTGATATTCCGAAAGATCCGGAAGATCGTCAGCCATCTTGGTTTGACTTATACATGATCCCGAATTAGATCATTATGATCTCCAGAGTCGACTATTCTCTCCGGCCGATCAAAATTCTCTTGTATTCGGTATTGTTTTTTTTACATATCAAGATGATATTGATTTCGGTATCATTTTAAATCCTTTTTTTACTGTACAGGGAAGGACTGAGTATAGTCAAGAGAGTTCATAGGAAATAGCTAATAATCAGTAAGCAATTAAAAATATGAATTAAAAATATTCAGTAAATGTATCATCGTTTATACCCGAAATCAGTTCAAAGTAGTTTCAACTAATTAAAACACGAAAATACTAGAAGCATTTGTCAAAACTAGTTTTATCTAGTCGGAAAATATCGAGGCCTCTCACTTCTGTTGCTTGTAACTCGCACAAAAAAGATTCTGAAATGTCTTTAAAGAGTTTTTGAAAGCTTAAGGTTTTCCGAATTCATTGATATCTTCACTTTTATTCTAGTTTTTTTTGCATTAGTTAGAAGACAAAACATTCCAAAGAACACGGGGTTTTTCGGACTCCTTTTTCAAGGGTCCACTTTGACCAGTTCCCAGAAGGAGCACCGCGTTAGGAAAAGTGTGAAAAAATTCACAGATATTTTTCGAACATTTCTGAATGCAAAGCTTTTTTGAAAATGCTGAAATGTTTAATAGTTTAATGTACAAAAACTTTATCTTCAGCACGAGTGAAGACAGAAGGCCGTTCCATGGCGCCAATTGTGCAGTTTTTTCATGCGAGTGCAGTACAATAATTACATTTATGGTAAAATCATGCTTACGCAAGAGACATGATTTTGAATATTTCGGACTTTAATAAGTTTGGCCGTGTGACCACAGCAAATAAAGTAGCAGTAAAAAGAAGTATCCTTTCTATGAAAACAGTAAATTCAGAAAAGTCAAATGCCTGCTTCAGGATTTACTATTGTCAAAGAAAGGATACTTTTTCTCCTGCCACTTGCCTCACTGTGCTGGCCACACGCCCAAACTGATTAAAGTCAGAAATATTTAAAAAAATCTATTGCGTAAAAATGATTTTATCATAAATGTAATTATTGCACTGCACTCGCATGAAAAAACTGCACATTTGGAGCTATTGGACAGCTTCCTGTCTTCATTCGTTCTCAAGATAAACTTTTTGTAAATAAATAGCCGTGAAAAGTAAACTATTGAACATTTCAGCATTTTGAAAAACGCTTTGCATCCAGAAATGTTCGAAGAATATCTGTGAATTTTTTTACAGTTTTCCTAACGCCGTCCTCCTACTGGGAACATGTCAAAGTGGACCCTTAAAAACGGTGGCCGAAAACCCCTGTTTTTTGGAATGTTTTGTCCTCTAACTAATACAAAAAATTGTGTAGGATAAAAGTTGTCAATTTTTTTCAATAATCGGAAATCGGATAAACAATATCGAAAAGCCAACAACGATTGTTGAATAGGCTATGACTCAGTTCTTAATAATAATAAATAAGCAATAAATATTCAGTAGCAAATAGTCAATAATGAGGAATTAATAATGAGGAAATATCATTCTATTATTATCAATATACCATATTTAAGAATAAACTACAAAAATACAACACTCCGTGTTCAATAAAAAGTACAAAAGAATCTCGCCAAAATAAGCTATAGACAATGTCAAATAACCAAAAATCAGTGATAAATAATTATAAGTAGGATAATTAATTATACAAAATCAGGATCAATAAACATTCTGTATAGGTAGAAAGTAAAGATCAATGGTAAGAAAATAAGATTCAATTACTAATCTACCTTTAGCAGCAATCAACCTCGAATAATGACTAAAGGATTCTGAAGAATTACGCATGATTATTAAAATATCAAGCGAAGAAGTTGGCAAGTGCCCTCAAGGAAAACTTAATTCGTAGACTGCAGAATAAAAAGTTTTTCTTACCATATTTATATATATCATGAATTCAATAAAATCACTTCGTACTTAACCTGTGATTTTGCTAAAGGGAAGCTTACAAAATAGGGATCTGAAAACCTAAATTTTCTCATTTTTCTTATTTCTATTATTTTTTAACAACTGATACATAAAAATTAAAAATGTAACATAGCAAATTTTATTCTTCATGGCAATTCGACATGCTTCGAGCTTCAATTTGAACCGTCGCCGAGGAAAAATTGGACTAAAAATAAAAGCTTCCAGTATAGGGGTCTAAACAGTCCAATTTAAAATTTTCTTTATTTTTTCTTAGTTTTCAACTTCTCATAAAAAAGAAACTATGATAAAAAAATCAAATGGAAACTTTTTCTACGAACATACTTTGGATGGTCAGCATCCATGCAAAATGTCAACCCTCTAGCACTAGTCTTGTAGGAGCTAGGAGTGATACATGACAGAAGGGCGGATGGATGGAGGATCATCCGACCAACGTTATCAAGGTTTCCGGACGTTTCCAATTCCTAAAAATAATGATCAAATTATTACAAATCTAAATCAAATTAAAAAATGAATCAATTGTAATGATGGTCACTATTTACTGTTTGCTATTTAATATTAAATTGATCCTTAATTTTGTATGATTGTTTTGCTGATTATTGACCCTTCCATATCGAATATTGACTATTGCCTACCGCCTGTGGATTACCGATAACTCGTTTTTCTAATTACATATTGGCAATTGTTAGTTTAATATATTTATAATTCAGTACTTATACCACAGATTGTCAATGCCAATTTTTAATGATCAGAAATGAAAGAAGAATGATCAAACATCAAGCTACAATAATAAGCAATAAAGAGAATAATTATGCTTATCAATTTACTCAGAGGAACTGAGGTTTAGGATTTAAAAAAGTTGCTAATTTTCAATTTAGAATGTTCACACATGATTCCTCTTTTATCCTGCTGGATGGTGCCCGGATCGGGGCAAGGCATGTAACGTTTCGAATGAACCAATCTCCATTCATTATGAATGCTAACAAAGATGCAACGGGCGATCACAAAGTCGCATTTCGTCGTTTCACCGATCAATGTACAAAAGGCCAACCAGTCATCGACCTCTTTCACTTCTGATTAAGCGTCCCTCCACACACTTGTGATTGCGTACCTCGGACACCATTTCATCACAGGACACACCAAGAAAAAGACTAATTATCCTCGACCATTGCTACTATGGAGAATCCTCTGTGTTACCCATGACACGCGGAGAAATTCTAGAAACCATTTACCATATCGTATCTCGAATCTTCTACCTTCCAGGACGCTTTGAATTTTAAAACAGGCGAAAACCAAGATTTTATCACGCGCCCTTGAATGATTCCCATGTGTCTCTGCACTCAGCGTCTTATATTTGACTTTTCATTCAGATGACCAAAAATTGATATTTAGAAATTGTAATGCAATTCAATTTTAAAATTGATTTTAAAGTCAAATTTTGAGTTAAATATGTACATTATATTTGATTACTTATTTTATTTGTAATCATATATAACCAATAATCAGTAGGCGGTAACGAATAGTCAATAACTAGTAGCAACAATCAAACTTGAAAAATAATTGAATGTGAAGTACAATCTATAAAATAATAATTAATGATTAAGGGACATACATTACAAATCAGCTTTTAATGTTCAATAGTCAAAAAGCAATAAAGAACGACCAGTAATCGATAGTCAATACTCATCAGTCATTTGCAAACACAAGATAAATTAATAGACCAGATTTATTAGAAAATTAGATATTTACCAATAAACAATTGTCAGTAGTAACCAACAAGAAACAAAATTTAATCATTAGTTATTTGCAACTAATAAACAATTAATTACAATCAACGGTAAAATCTTAATAATCAGCAATTGATAATAACCCACTTTTTTGTAAATTGGCTATAATAACACACTAAATCTGAAGGTATTAAATTGAACTGCAACCAAATGATCGAAGAAGGTAAAAGTCTTCATTTCTTTATGTTGATACAGATTTTCGTATCAATACATAATTCCGCTAAAGCGAAAACGATAGCCTTAGGTCTACTGTACAATTGTGGATAATCAACAATCAATCCGTTGTATCTATACACACATACACACACATATATTATATATATATATATATATTATTATTATTATATTATATATTATTAAAATTTTGATATAAAGACAAAAAAAGACTCGTGTACCCTGAGGACACAGAGCGACATATGGACGACTGCCTTCTGCATTTTGCCCGCAAAAGTTTAAGCATATTGTTCACACGCAGGGATGCCTTCCAGGCTATTGACCAGCGAAAGCTTGGCACCTCCAAGAACGCCGATGATAAGGACGATTATTTTAAAAGAATATTCCAGGTGCGATCGTCGCAACTCCCTTACAAGTTTCTATACCTCTCTTTCTTTTTAGTCTCCTTGGCTATGCTGTTTTTATCAGCTGGTGCCAAAAATTCGATAACGAACATGGTTTGTTTCTCGAAGTGATGGAGAACTATGTCAGGCCTCGAGTGTGCAATAGAAACATTTGTCGAAAATATATAAAGTTCCAGTATATGCGGCACTTCTCATTCTCGACAATTGACTCTATTTCCCTAGGAGTGTTTAGCGGAGCGATATTCAATATCAACCACTCTTAGTGCTACATTGTGCCTTTGGATGTAGGTCGTACCTGCGTAAGTTGGAAAACTAGATGGTATGTGTCCTAGATGCTCGGGGTGTGCATGGCACGCCCTGCAACTATCATCGCGAATATCTTGGCTCAAAATGTGGCGACGATATGTTAAGGAAGTTTTTCTCCTGTGCTTTCTGAATCCGGGCTTTCAGGAGTAAGTGCTCGAGATAGATAAGATTTGATGCATTCTGCTCACCCCTGATACTGAAGTTAAGTCCAAGTGTTTCAGCAGCCTCCTCCACTGCTTTGCACAGAAACGCTCCTTTGCCCACTTCTTAATGCTTTCTGACCATTCTGACCATTTTAAGAAGAGCGTCTCTTCCATTTACGACTCTATGTGCTGTACCCAAAATAATCCCGTTATGAAGACACTCAAGATTCAATATTCTGCGATCACCTTGACGGCGTGAGATATAGAGGCGCGGAACAGAAGACTTAAGATGCATGCTTTTGTTTATGTACATAGCCTTTCGTGTCCCGAAATCAAGGAATTTGAGCTCGTTCTTCGTCTATGGAACCACTCCTAATGAATAGAGTACTACCAGGACGGGAAGCATGTTCGTTGAAGATACTTTGTTTCTTACTGACAGTTCGGAAGACCAAATTTTGCCGAATAACCCATTTATATCTGCTCTATGACACGCCCAGGTACATATAAGTCTCTCCAACGCAGAGGTGTCGTATAGCGCTTCTATCGATGAGCTCAGGGATTTCAGAGATGCCATTAAGTTTTCCTCGCTTCCAATAAACCTTGGCGCATTTTTCAAACCCAAATTCCATTCCTATTTCCTTAGTGTATCATTCGACAATCCCTAAAGCTACATGTAGATGCTCTTTATTTTTAGCATGGATCATAAGATCATCCTAGTGAAATACATGGGTGACTTTGTGCTCTCGATTTGCAGGTTTGCCGCAAAGGTACCCCTGGGAATGGCAAAGTGCTAGAGATAGTGAAAATAATGTGAGGCAAAACAAAAGGGGCTCATGAAGTCGCCGATTTTTTCCAGATGAGATAGAAAATCTGGTTTTCCAAAGTGGCATCAATCAATAGACCTTTGAGCTTTCCAAAAGACAGATGATAATTTTATGGGAGCTCGAATCGAAAGTTTTCCGGTAATCAATCCAGGCCATCCATAGGTTACGCTGATAGGATGCTGCATCTTTGCAGACACATCTATCGATATACAGGTTCTCCTTACATACTGCTACGCTTTTCTTTGAGTCGCGTTGTTCATACAGTTCTTGCCACACAGGTATGTGTGCCCTTCCACCAACCACTCCGGAATTGGCTCTTCTGACTTCAAATATGAGGTGAAAATACGGGCCAGATGCTGATGGGTTGAAGGAAACTTCTTCCACCAGATGGTCTTGATACTATCTGGTCCCGGAGCGGAATAGTTCTTTATACCTCCAAATACTTTTTTCACCTCCTCGGTAGTTGCACTTCGTAGACTTCTCTCCAAAAGACATGGACCTCCTCTGGTTAGGGCGGGTTGTCGAAAGCAACTGGATGGTCTTGGAAGAGTCGAGATGGGTCAGAGAAAAACTGTTGGTTTTTTCTGACCCACCTCTATCATCGCTCTAGACTACTCTTAGCGTCCTGATAGTCAGCAGCTTTGACTTGTTAAGTCTGTGATAACGGATCCAGAGTTTGCACCCGAACTTTCAATCTTGGCCGTAAAATGCCTGCTAGATGTTATATAGTCAATCACAAAATGAATGCGAGACGCGTACTGGCTTGCCCAGTCTATCTTTATGCCGAGTTCATGCATTCGTCTTTTGGTTTTATGATCAACCGTTGGTTTTGTTTTACGATTCACATCGGCCAAAGCTCTCGCTGCACTATACACACAACAATTGGGAGTTCAGAGGTCGGATTCTTCGGAAAACTATCTACGCAGCTTTTCATCCAATTCAGCCAGATCTTTAGGCTTGAAAGAAACGTGGGTGTTTATATTTCTCCGGGTCATAAAGCATCGCTCGTCCTTTATCAGATACCTGCCCACGGTTGGTCTTGTCACCTCTCCTCTGCTGCCGGCTTGTTCTGGCTCTGATCGAGTAAGCGCTCCCCTTACATGCAGTCGTGCCATGTAATTCTCTCGTTCAGGGGTTACACTTGCATCGTAGCATTCTAGCAAGTCGTGATTTTCTCGCTTCATCTACCTAAAAGCCCCAAGGTTCAGCCGATCCATCGCATTGCCTCCATCTTCATTAGCTCCCCCAGCTCTAGAGTGGTCGACATTGTGAATCGACCCATTGTCGGGAGCTTGGTGTTATCATTGTTGTTCCCACGAGCAGATAGAAAAAAGGGTTTGTCCATCCTTGTAGAGCCCCGCATACAAGGGTAAGGCTGCGTACTCTGAGAGGTCGCCCGGTATCTCAGAGTCACCGCTCTAGACACCTTACCCAGGTGCCATTCAGCTTTTAGCACGGTTTTCACACCTCCGCTAGGGGGTTATTTCCTTCGGGACTACCCCTGGACAATAATTGTCGGCAACTGCCTATTATTTTTTTGTAACTATATTCAGCAGAAACCCTTGGTACAGCGGACCCTCTATCTGCAACCCGAGGACGCCTTCGATGGCTTTGTCATAGGCCCTTTGTTTTGATTCTAGAGGAATCCGAACCGAACGCGTAATACACCACAACTCATTATTTTTACTTTTTTTCACAACAATTAGATAGTACGACTTGCATTCTTAATTCTTATGGAGTTTTCGGCATTAAAACCACTTAAGGTTTACCGATTTTACTTTTATTGGAGAGCTCGTTTCATTATAGACTGAAAAAGGGTTTTTTAATATAATCGCTTTAAAAACTTCAAATTTTATTAATAAAACTCACCATTAAAAAAGCTTTTTTTGATTAAAATAAACAAAAATCATGCAATTTAAAAAAAATTTTAAACATACTTAAAACTTTAATTTACTTTTAAACTTGTTAACACACCTTCTTCATGGATTTAAGAATAAGATTTGAAGATCTGAATTTGATTAATAAATATTTAGTTAGGGAAACTTGTGAATTAAAAAACAAATATTTACAATTTCTCGCTTCGAAGAGTAGTTGAGAACCTGCTCTATTGTACTAAGGCCAAGAATGGTTAGGGTGCAATTCTGCATTAAAGAATAACGCCGGGTATATACTGACAGAAGTTTGAGTGACAGTCTAAACCTGACTTCTTACAATTTTGATAGTTCATAATAGTAGGTATCAAGGGTTTTTAAATAAAGTTACATTGTTAAAAAATTATTTTTTATTCGAATAATTTACTATACATGGTCATTTTGAAATACATTATTTACAGATTTTGTAAAATTAGAGAGAAAAAATATCGTTAACTTTGAAGCTAAATATTTTTTTATTAGTTGATTGAAACAGGTTCAACCTAGGCAAATTTGACGGAAAATTTTATTATATATATATATATATATATATATACATACATACATACATACATATTGTGGGTTTTCAATAATCCAAAGTTGTTTATTAAGAATTAATTGCCAATAGACCAAAAATAGTAAGACTATTTAATTAATAAGCAATGGCCAATAGCCAAAAACTAATAGCTAATAGAGAAATTATAATAATTGCAACACAGTACATATACAAAAGTTGCATGTCCAATGAAGGAGACCACCATATCTATATATTTTTTTGGGGGTTATTGAATCCATATCTGATTTTAAATTCTGATTCAGAGAGGGAAGCAAGACAGCAAAAAAACAGGATCAATTTTGTTGCACAGCATTTTGCTCCAGCGATCATTTGACTCTCGAGATCATAATGATTTGTCCATTCGGATCAATTTGATCTTATTTTTTGGTTCATTTGTCAGACTAAACAAAATCGTCGTCAATCTTGGCGCCGGCGTCATAACGACATAACCTAAAAATGGTATCTAATCGCACTCAAGTGATAGCTACACTTAACAGGTGATATTTTCTAATACAAGATTTCGTTATTTTTTAACTTTTCAAGTTCACTGCATTATCAAAAACCATAAAAAGCTTGCATGTGAGCTAAAGTACTCTAAGAACGTCAGCCATCCTGATTTGACTTTTTACATGATTCCGAATCAGGTCATTATGATCTCAAAAGTCGATCATTCACTCCGGCCGATCAAAATGCTCTTGCATTCGGATCATTTTTGTTTCATATCAAAATGATATTGATTTCGGTGTCATTTTGAACACTTTTTTTACCGTGAACATATAGGAATGCAGTAGTCTCATTCAGTGCACAAGAAATCTTTTTAATGTGCTGCGTAATAACTTGAAATGAACAATAAAATAGTTGTTTTTAATCACCATAACATGAAAACTTCTATTTCCTAATGCGCATATACATATGCCAAAAACCTTATTTTAAGCCACCTTTGAAAAAAATCGGATCATTTTTAGGGTACGACAAACCCTGTGAAACAGAACGCTCGATTTATTAGTATTTTTTATGATATACTAAAAAAATGGAAAATTTGTAAACTCTATGAAGATGTGTTCTGGCATAACCTACATTATTCCCGTTTTTTAAAAGAAAATATTATTATTTAAAAAGACTTCAAGAAATCCTTTCATTCCTATTCAGAGTACATAAATTTAGTGCAGATTTTTATGTTTCAAAAAATATAATAGAATCTTAATTTATTGACAAAAACAGAGAAAGGAAAATAAATAATTGAACGGGGTAGCAACCTTCCACAAGATTCTCAGATCCATCTCTCACCTTCACTTCACTTCCCTCCTACACCGCCACCTTTAATTGACCACGATCCGCGATCAGGCACCCCCGAGGGTTTGTAGCGGGCGCGCGATTTTTGAAATTTCAAATCCGGATTTGCGTTGCAGATGTGCCCGGGCAGCAATGTTGCGACCGCGGAGTATAATGTTTTCTCTCAATTAAGCCTTAATTAAGTTAAAATTAACATCGTGGATTTCTCCCTTGCCACCGTGTGTTCATCCACCTCCTGTTACTCTTCAGCTTTGGGTGGCCTGCAGAGTCTACAGTCCAAGCAAAAAGCATTCTATAATTGCCTCGATTGCTTTCATAAATCTAAATGAGACGGTGATAAATAACTAATCGTTTTAGTGACTTGTATTATTAAGTGTAAGAGGTTTCAGGTTATTTCTAGAATTTAAAACATTTTTCCATATTTTAATTAAATAGAATGGTATGATTATTGAAGAATAATATTACAAGGGACAACAAATATATACAAATTAAAAGAATAATTTGGTAACTTTAAAAAAGAAAGACTAGGAATTTACCAGAATAAATTTTATAAGGGATGGAGGAATAAATGATAATAAGTCTGGGACAATGTAAAGAAATTCCCAAAGCAAATGTTATCATATTAAATCTGAATTTAACTAAGAATTAAAATTATAATTTCCAGTTATAAAAACGCTGAAATTTTTTCAGATAACATTTATTCAATACGAAATATATCGTGCATCTACTCTCTAAATTTTAATTGGTTAACATTTTTACGATTTTCACCGAATTCTTACAGTTATGCAATCAATTATTTTACATCCCAGTAACTCATTCACTCAGCTACTTGAGTTAGAATAATGCATAATTAAATAATTTAAATTTAGAGTGGACCAGATATTAAGAAATTAAGTTACCATATTAAACAATTAAAATCTGCTATATGATTTTTAGCCTTTGACGTTAAAAAAAACTCGGTGTCTCTGTGGAATTGAAATAAAATTAAAATTAAATGAATTATTCAGTCCACATTTCATGGAATGTTTATAGTGTATTACTCTGTTCTAGAATTTACAAGGATTTACTCTTAAAATTAATCACATAATTTTTTTGGATATCCATTAAAAATTCTAAAGAATTTTGATAGAAATTTGTAGAACTTTCTATCAAATTTATATTGAATTTTTATGGACTTGTGGTTTGGATAATGTTTAAAGATTTTAAAACACACGTTCTGCATATCCCGGTGTTTAAAAATGTCATTTGAACAAAATGATAAAAAGTTACAATATAATTTTATTCACAACAATTTCATCGGAATGAATGCCAATCTTCTACTGCAAGAATAAATTATATGAACTCTAATTAAATATTATTGCAATATTAAATAATTTTAGTTAGCAAAATAGTTCAAGATTCAATATATGTCACCCAAAAACTCATATTTATAAACTGGATGATGTGACAGTGTAACGATGATTCATGGCTTACACTGTTAAAAATGTTTAAAATTTTAATATACATTTACTATATATTTGTATATTATATCTAAGAACTCGATCTATGAAATAGTAATTAAGAGACTGCGTAGTAAATTTAATATACGTGTATATTGATCAACTATTTAAAAAGTCAGGGGATGTCACTTTACACAAATTCAAAATAATTTTGGCAGTTATGTTCAATTCTAAATATTAGAGCATGATATTTCTTTCTAGTTGAACATAAATTATACTGTATTTAAAGTAGGAAATTTCAATTAAGCGAATAATTAAGACACCTAACCTAAAAGCAGCTGTTCTCACGTAAAAATTCTGGAATTTACAGTGAATTTGGATGAAAATTCCATTCGTAAGTTGCACGTTTATTATAAATAAGAATTTAGTCTATGAATTGAAGGTTATTACTTTAAATTTAAATATTTGACAAGATTTGGGTGCATCAAAGAACTGTCAACATTCACGCACTCTATTTTACATACAGGTACCATAATTAAGTTTACAAGGTGATGGTATATTAAATTTACTACACGTATATGCATATTTCTTCATTACATTTATAGTACAATCGCTATAGAAATTTCTAATAGTGCATGTATAATATGATTCGGAATAACCATTTATAAGCGTAACTTAAAGTAAAGTGTTTCAAATAATAAGAAACAAGATATTTCGGTTCAACCCATATAAAGGAAATATATTTTTATACAGGGAAAGAAGATAGAATTTTGCATTAAATCCACGACTTCTTGAACATTAATTAAAATTGAATCGACAAGAACAATCCGAGTAAGAATCATCCATCCTAGATAACTAACGAAAAGTATGTTTTGAAAATATACAATATACAGATTATTACAAATCCATGTACAACTAGAATTATATGGTATTCTTATACTTATACACTGTTAGAAATTTCTATAACGATTTTACTATAAATGTAATGGAAGCAGCATGCATATACGTGTAGTAAATTTAATATGTAATCATCTTGTACAATTAATATACATATATATAGTAAAGTAGAGTGCATGAAAGTTGACATATCTGGTATGCACCCAAATCTCTGTCAAACATTTAAAACTACAGTAATAACCTACAATTCATCGACTAAATTTTTATTTAAAATAAAAGTGCAGCACGGATGGGGTTTTTATCAACATTCACTGTGAATGTCACAATTTTTACGGGTGTATAGCTGCGTTTAGGTTAGGTGTCTTAATTATTCGCCTAATTGGCGAATAATTAATTAATTAATAATTAATTTTCTACTTAAAATCCAGTATTATTTAGATTATTTAGATTTGAACATTACTGCTAACATTATTTTTAATTTGTGTAAAGTGAAATTTACTATGCAGCCTCTTAATTACTATTTTATAGACCGAGTTCTTACATTTACTATACAAATGTATTATAAATGTATATTACAATTAAAAATATCTTTAACAGTGTACGATTGTCAGGCACCCAACAGAATAAAATAATAAATCACATAATACTTGATGATCGATGAAGCACAGGATGATTAAAAAAAACTTCTCTATCGTCTGTAAGTAAGAATAAAAATCAAGGCAAGGATGTTCTCCAGACATTTATTTGCAGCTTGTATACATTACCCTTATCTGTAATGGACCTGGGATGCCCATCAGGCTCTCGTCAGGGGATCCTAGCAGTCTCCACTCCTTTAGTTCTCCAGTTCTCAGGCCATATATGAGTCTCTTTTATTTGGCTTAGTGGATTGATCTTCGATTTTAAAAAGAATTAAGTCTCTCTAAAGGAAACTTTTGCACAAGAATGTACAAGCTGGTGACTAGCACCACCGCGAAGGTGTCCTCCACCACCACCGGCTACGTGGGGTATGGGTTATACTGGGAATCGAAAGCCTTCAGATAAACCAGCCTTCATTAGGGCGAGGATGATCAGACAACGCGATGCTGAAGGAGTAGCTACTTCAGGTTGCTTTACTGTTTCAGCTTCTGCCTATACGGAATGGGTGAACATTGGACACAACATCCATGAGATTGACCGTGGACGCATGGGGGACCATGGGAGTAGAAGAGAGAAGAATATCCTGGAAGTATGTGTCGTCTGTGTCTTGTAAGTGTCCGGTGTATTCGAACTGATCGTCGGGTTCTTGTTGTCCAAGGATTATGCTAAAGGGACCTACGGGAGCTTCCACGTTTCGAATTAGGAAGCGAGAAATGGTGTGTTCTAGGGAGAGGAAGAGAGATAAAGAGAGAAAAGGGAGAAGAGACATTGGGACATTAAACACACTCGTGGTTATCAGTTCACGGTGGCGCAATTTTATTTATTGGAATCCAGGAGTGAGCAGTGTGAGACTTCTTCATTTTCTTCTTCTTCTACTCCTTCTTCTACTTCTTCTACTACTTCTTCTGCTTCTTCTTCTTCTTATTATTATTATTATTCTTCTTCTTCTTGGACTTCCTCGAATCCTCTCGATTTCCCTACTAACCGCTTCTTCGCTTGTTCGCTGATAGTGTTTAGAGTCACTTAATTTTCATGAAGTATAGATAAGGATAGGAGTAGTTTAATGACTACTTATTCAGTACTTATGTTCTTTTTTTTATTATTGTCTTGGGTGAAGAACGTATATTAATTACTGTAGACTGTAGACTATATGCGATATTTGAATATCATTATATTACGGAAAAAAAGCATATTTAAATAATTAAATTCTCTAAAGGAAGATAATAGAAATGGATTACAATTTTGGAATAGCAATGCTCTTTCAATCAATATTTATTTATTTATATCTTTTTGGATTTTTCTAATATGTGATCAATATCATAAATAAAAAAACTAGGGTTTCAATTTTGTTTCTGATAATTTTTTTACAAACCTTTTTGAACTTCAGCTATGTTCGCTGTCATGATCAATATCAAAACTGAAAAACAGCTGAATTGCTTGAAATGTCCATATAGTTTCAAATCAATTAATTCTGGTTAATTTTGTTTTGATGCTCTTTCTCGTTCAAAATAACTTCTGGTTCCTGTACATTCCCTATCTTGATTCGTACCTGTTTTCCTTTCTAATTCTCTTTCTTCTCTATCCTTGACCAAAGTTAATTTTGGAAATTAAGAGGTAATGATCCGTCTTACACACAGAATCTCTCATTGTCCCTGTATATCTTATTAGTACCATCAGTCTCTCATCTGCAATATTAAAGTCAATCATACTGTGGCTATCGCCTCTGCACTATGTACATAAGTAGAACCTCTTATGTCTTAACCAAGTATTTGTCATAATCGATCTCTTTTCCAAGCATGGTCTATCAATCAGTCTTCATTACTATTTGTTTTTGGTTCTCGAAAATTACTTAGCACCCTTTCCTAGAAGGCGTATTTTACTTTGCGAGCAGAACGTTTATGCGCGACCGTTTAGACGCTGCTGTTTAAGCACTGAATATTTAGATGCGGGACGTTTAGGCGCCGGACGTTTAGTTACCAATACAATTAGCCGTCAGGTCTTTAGGCGCACAGTTGTTTAGCCATATGGTTTTTTTTTAGACGCCGAGCTGTTTAAATTTTTTTGCGTATCGATTACAAATTTAGGGGTCATTTGAATTGATATCGATACGCAAAACAAATTTTCTGATTACCTTACCCACAATGAATAAATAAATGTGAGATATAAGAAAAACGAGATAGCTTAGGAAACCTCTCAATTATTTCATTAAAACATTGAACGCAACTAAACAGTAGAGTTTATCGAATGTTTTTGAACATAAATATTTTGAATGAATGGTAGGGTCTTCCCACATCGTAAACAACTGTTCTTAATAATTTACTATAAATCGTATAGAAAATTTAGAATTTAGCTGTTACCTACTTAAGGTTGTTCAATCGACAATAAGAAGGAATAAATGCTACGGTGAAGTATTTGAAATTTTAAATTTATGACATTCTATCTCAGAATTTTAACAGCATTTTGAACTCAAAATATAAGCAGCAAATTTCACGTTTCGCCAACCTGACGCTGACGTCTAAACGTTCTGGCGGAGAAACTTCCCGCGCCTAAAAGTTCAGAGCCTAAACTGCGGAGTGCTTAAATGTCCTTCACTTAAACGTATTTGGGCCTAAATGTGTAGCGCCTAAACGGCAGTGTCCAAACGGTCATGCCTAAAGGTCACGTAACACTTTGCGTCATTCCTTTTACCAACAACAGGAGCGTAACACGCTGTTATAAATAATTTTCTAATTTTCGCTTTCATTCTAAATAACAGCAATCTAGGAGATGCAAACTTATGTCCCTTGACATATACTGCGTTGCTCGCTTATTCATAATCAGACCGACTCCTTGGTAACCATGTGATTCGTTATCTACTCCTGCCAAAAATTTAACATTTTACCTTCGGCAGAAGCATGCCTTTCGCCAACCACAGTTTTAATACATTCAGAGGCTACTCTATTGTCTGCATTGTTAATTATTTAAAGTATACGCCCAACAAACAACTTAATACGAGAATTGCATTGTACGAGTAAAAAATCATGTCCAAAATAATAAGCCAGTTGCATTAAAGTGGAGAGGCCAGTTATAACGTCAGTTCTATCCAACTTCGGTCAATGGAGGTGAAGTATGAGGACAGAACTAAAACCAAAAAAAGTCATTGTAGGGTTGGGTTGTATTCTGTGGAGGGCACCAGGCTCCAGTAGTGTAGTAATAGATGAGAAAATGTGTACATTTCTTGAAAGTTTTTTCAGGCTATCCCCGGCCCGCCTTTAGGCACGCCACCAAAAATTCTTGTTTTCTTTAAGGATTCTTTGTTATTTCTTTAAAAAACTGAAATCAATTAAAAATTATTTTTAAATCGAATATTTCCTGAAAAACTGAAAAATGCCCTAGAATATATCAAATTCCCTAAAAATTCTTCGAAATTCCTTGAAATCTTTGAAAGCCCTTGAAAATTCCTCCCAATTCTCAAAAAAGTCTAAGAATCTTCAAAATTCTTAGTAATCCTAGCAAGTTGCATATGAAGTAAGCAATCATGAAGCTTTCATAAAATTTGCTTATTTTACATATTTTTTTTAGATTAGCATTACTTCTGTAAAGATGAGATGTGCCTTTGTATTTTTCAACTTTTTGTTTCCAACTTTAACTTCTTGCACAATGCAAGAAATAATTGCGTAATAGTTATGGTGAAATGGTGCAATTCTATTACAATTTTCTTTTGAAATAAGCTAAGAACATTGAAAAATATTTATAATTTCAGATTTTATTTAATTTTTAAGAAAACAATTAAACTTTTACTCATTTTCAACTTCTTCTTAAACAATTTTTCAGATGACTATCCTACAATAGGTTTATTTTACATAAAATGTTTCTAACTGATAATCAAGTTACAAGAATTAAAAAAATTTAGATATCCTAAAAATGTACGTTTAATTATAAGTTTGAGAGGGAATGCACTTTTATCTGTCAAATCCCCCCCCCCCCCCCATCAAGTATTAACAGCTTCTATCAGAGTTTTACAGACTCAACCGCTACATCTACAATATTAGATTCTCCATTGTAAAAATTTTGAATTATTTTTGGAACCATAAAAATTTGATTTTTTAAAGCTTAGGACTTTCAATCTGCAAGGCCTCAAAAGTAAAAAAATTTAACTATGAATCGCCAACGTGTAGATAGATTTAAATTTAACCGTGAAAATAGTTTAATATCAAATTATACGTACTTCAATCTAAAGAAAGTTCATTTTTTAACTAAAATAATATTTTGATGATTTCAACGTAATTTAGCATTATACTTATTCCTCAATTCTGGATAAATAGCACTTAAAATACAACTAAAAACAAGTTTAAAAAAATTAATGTAGTTTTTTTGAGAAAAAAACCAAAACCTTTTTTTATTTCTTGTATTTGGATAATCATTTTTTTCATCGAGTTCATATGTGTACGTTATTGGTTGATACTATATGTGAATATGAAAAAAAGAAATTTCCACAACACGCACCTCGAAATTGAGAACTTCCATGCAATTGTCCTAATTTATTGGCATCATGAAATTAGAGAGGAGGGAAAAATGAAGAATGCTTTTTGGCAGTCGTTATAATTAAAGGTTATATAGTAAGCAATCTTTTGTAAAAGATTTATCTATAGTAAATGACTCATATAAAATGTAACGAGAGGATTTCTGTGGCGAAGCTTCACGAGTTTTAGAATTTAATTTATTTATTTATTCCCAACGTCCTAGAACCCAGCAGCACTAATTACCAGTTCTACACAGGGAACGACGTCTCGTTCCTCTTGCGACTCTTTCCCCTTTAATCTCATGTTCGTCGCATTCTCTCCGTAAGCGATACATTTCCACAACGATTACCTCTGAAATCAATTTCCTTCTTCAATTTATATACTGGGTAATAAATTATTTAATAAAAAATAGTTAATAATAATGAATCAATTAATATTTATACGAAGCAATTCAGAAACATCTCTGCATTGACTTTACTTATAATAAAAAATGTATGAATATCAAGTTGAAAGCAAACAAAAAATTACATAAAAGCAGAAGGTCAGATTCATACAAAATATTCAAAAAAAAAAAAACGTTTTTAATATGAACATGTTAGCCCCTTTTCTGGATGTCAGAAATAAATAAATATTTAGAATCGGCCATATTATGAGATCAATCACCAAGTTCACCATTATCCAAGCAGAATTTCAAAAAAGAAGGTTGGGCTGATCTGAAATGTTCCAAAAATATTTTAAAGAAAGTTTGGATCCTTTTTGTTTGGACAATAAACTTATAAATAGTTTGCTCGATGCGATATACTGCCGTACTTTAGAAGAAAGGCTCTATCTACGTTTTCTATAAAAAAAAGTTTTTTTTAGATATCTGGAGAAATTTTGTGGAAAAAAGGCATTATCTACACGAATTTTAGTATTGCGGATTCGATTTCAGGGTAAAATGCGCGCCGAAAACACAGTTTCGAAAAACCTATCTACTATCTGTCTAAAAAATTTAGATACCTCAACTTTTGTACAGATTATAGTGAAAATCTCAGCATAAAACAATTCTAAAGATATGGGACAAAGTTAACGTTGCAGATAAAGATTTTCCCTATATTGCAGCGTTTTGCAATTTTAATTAAATTAGCAATTATTTCCTAAAGTATGAAATGGTAAACAGTATAAGTAAGGTATTGTCTCGAAAATAAAAAAGCATATGGAGATCACTCTTTAAGTAAATTGCATATTTTTGGCTTTTGAAAATGTTTTCTTTAGTGCCAAGGAGCAAAAATTCGCGCCAAAATGTTTAAAGCATTATTTTCTTCTTCAGAAAATACAAAGGGCTTTCCAATTATCGAAGAAGCCGCACTGCCTGTTCTGCTGTAACTTCTACAACTACCGTTCCTTCCATAATCAGAATGCCCTTTGTATTTTTCAAAGAAAAAATCATTTCAAGAATTTCAAGAATTATCTCCTTATCTCAAGTTTCGGAGATACTCCACTACTCTTTTGTTATTAATTTGATAAAAAATTATTATTTTTGACTAAATTTTACCATCGCGCACCGAAGGGATCAAGGAAATTCAAATATTTTTTTACATTTTTTTCCAAATATTTTCCAAACAAACGTTTCCCCGAACATTCACGGAAGTGGGAAAATGTCTGCAGATCAAGAAAGCTTCCCATAGAAGGTTCGGGGAATTTCCGTGTAAATTTTCGCATTATATTAACTTAATTAATCTGATTAAGAAAATTTCTCATGAGCATTCTGCCAATCTTCCTCGAGAACATTCCTTGATACGCGGACATTTCCGTGCTATCTGGGAGCCATTCAAATTTAAGTATTCTAAAATGATCGTAAGATAGTGGTACTATTCCATATTTCACTTTTCCAGGAAATAACTACTAATCCGCTGAACATTTCAAAACTCTGTATCGGTATAGGGAAAACATTCATCTGAAACATCTATGTTCTTTGTCCAATATTTTTAGAATATTTTTCTGCTGATAATTTCACTATAATCTGTACAAAAATGAAGTCAACTAGATTTTTTGGATCGACAATACATACATCTTCATATTCTGATTCTCGCCCAGTTATAAGTTCTGTTATTTCAAATTATTTCAATGGCCCTTTAATCCTTATGAATAAAATGTGAACATAATGGTCGGTAGTAAATTATAAAATTATTTTAACTTTATTAATTGTGTTAATTAATATTTTTACTGTAAAATATAGATAGAGTGTTTCTTTCTGAAGCACTCTCGGAAACTTCCTTCGGCACCTTCGGAAATGTTCCAGGAATACTTAGGGAAACCTTTTTGCTATTAGCGTTGTGTTTTATTTTAGGCGTTTATCAAATGAAATCGAAGAAAAGTTCGGATTAATAGCCCATAGATTTTTTTATCAGCTTTCACTTGAGTTCAAATGTTTAACTTTTTTCGGCACCAATGAATTAAGCAGATCCGAATGACCCTAGAACGATAGTTTTTCCAACATGAATCATATATTGAAAGATGCTGATCAGTAAAAATTCAAACACGTTTTCTTCAATATATCCGTTTGACTCCAAATGTAGATAAATCCTTTTTCCAACAGTATGATTTTGTAGGGATACGGTAACTTTTTCATCGAAAAGTATAAAAGAGATCTGAATATCGATCTCATTTCTTCCTATTTCTTTTAATTGAAGAAACAGGAAGTTTCCCAGAATTGGCGTGCAATCTCGTCCTGAATGCTCTTTGGATTCGTCCTTCAATCGATCGCTTTCTTGCAAGTGGGCGGTACATCCATTTAAATTCCATAAGGAATGACTCGGGCTTCTCGATTTTCATATACGGCGGCTCTGTAATGACCGCTCGGTCGAACGTTTTGCAGTCGCCATGTTATTTTCTAATTTATGCCGCGTTTCACGAAAGACGTCATAACCCGCTTGTTTCAATAATAACCTCGCGAGAACGTGCAACGAGTAATAATTGTTTTTAATGTAATGCGTATAGCGAAGACCCATAATTTTGTGTTAGCTGAGCACCAGTTTACGATACATTTCCCTAAAGAACAGAAGCGTGCGTCCTTTAATGATTCTTGCTCCAAGGATTTAGGGGCCATCCATAAACTACGTTACCAATTTGTATTATTTTTTATTCCCCCGCCAACCCTCGTGGACAACCATCCTCCCCCCCCCCTTTCGCCCCAAAAAGTAACTCAGGCCGATGATTTTTTACAAAAACACGAAAATAATGAGGTAGTAAATTCTTTGAAATAAAAAAAATTCAATATGAAATGCTCTAAATTCTTAAGATTGTTTATTATTATTATACCAGTAAACCATATCCCTTTCGGGGTAAGCGTGACTCACTCTCGGCTCTAGGCAAAGAGGCATATTTTTCCAAAGACAGTTGCATTTACAAACAACAAAATTAATTTTTAACCAAGCAAGATGAGTTTTCAAACAAAAACGATAACTTTTCAATACAAAATAACAAGTTTTTAATAAAACAGTTAAATTTTTTAGAGAAGAAGATGACTGTAACAAAATAGTTTGAGGTTTCAATCTACAAAGATTCATTTTCAAACAAATGGTCGAATTCTCAAACAGAAAATATTAAACTTCCACCCAAAATAATTGAATCTTTAATAAAAAAAGGCAATTTTTTATAAAAGAATTGAATTTTAACAAAAAGATTTATTTTATACGGATAAAGATGATTTTTCTAGCTTCAAGATAAATTTTCTACAAAACAAAGTGAATTTTCTGCCAATCTAGTTAAATAAATCAAAAACGAATTTTTAACCTTTAGATGTATTCCTAATTTACTATACTAATTTTTGATCAAAAAAAGATGAATTTGAAACCAAATTGTTGAATTTTAAATTGAGAAAGACAAATTTTCAACAAAGAAGATTAATTTTCTCACCAAAAAGACGAATTTGTAAGAAAATATATAATTTTTTCTGATAACAAAAGTTTGAATATTCAACGTATAAAGGATAAATTTCCAAACAAAAATGAATTTGTTAAGTTTTTAGATAAAAAATTAATTTTTAACAAGAAAAAAAAACGAATTTTTCTCAAAAAAGATACTTTTTAAAACACAGAGGTTCATCATTCAAACAAAGAGGTTCATCGTTCAACCAAAAAATTAAATTCATAACCCAAAAGATGAATTAATGGACAAATAGTTAAATTTTCAATCAAAAAGATCAATTTTCCATCCAAACATTAATTTTTTAAACAAAAAAGACGGGTTTTCAACAAAGTACATCAATTTCCAACAAAATGATTGAATTTTTAAACCAAAAAGATGAATTATCTACAAAACAGATCAATTTTTAACGCAAAAACATAAATTTTCAACACAAAGACTTATGGTCTTTGGTATTTTATATAAATTTTGAAAAATTTAATTTTTATCCAAAAAACATCTTTTTTACAAACTGGTTCAGTTCTGAACAAAAAGAATTGAATTATAAACTACTAAAATGATGTATCTTCATCAAAAAAAAAAGAATTCTTGACAAGGGTATAGTTCAACTTTAAACCAAGTATTTGAGTTTTCAATAAAAAAGGCAAATTTTCAACAAAACATGTAAATTTCAATATTTTAACGAACAAATATTTTCATCTTAGATCAAAAACAGTTAAGCCCACCCAAGAAGGAATATTCTATAAAATAGTTGAATCGCCAACCAAAACAGATTAATTTTTAACCATAAATTTTAAACCAGAAAGGGTAATTGTCTAACAAGAAGACGAATTTTGAATAAAACACATTAGAATTAATTTTCTAAAACTCGAGTAATTTAATTTTCAACCAAGGAGATGAATCTTTTGCAAACAGCGAACAATGAGAAAAAGTGAAAATAAAGGGAAATGAGGGAAAGAGTAAGAAGTTTGAAATATAAAAGTGCACTAAAAAAAATTCTTGAGTCAAAAGAACTTTTTTCTTAGAAATACATGAAAATTTGGTTAAATGAAATAAATTGTTGTTGATGCAACAAAATATTTTATTGTCCCAAACCATTTTTTTCTGGAATCAGCTAAATACTTCATCTACCAAACGATTTGGTTAAAAGAACAACACAATATTGAGGAGAAACGTACTAAATGTTATCATATTTCATGTTATCTAATTTTATAATGTTACTTCCACTCCCCCCCCCCCTCTGTTATCAATCCTATTTTTTGTTGTGACTCCCTCCCCTCTCGAATTCGCAATGTATATTTTATGGAAGGTCCCCTACTTGTTTTGAGAAAATGTTTTTAATAGTTTAATATTAATTATCTTTTAAAGATTGACTGATTATGAGTATTACGAGTAGTAATAATCATAAATAGGCCAAGAAATGATTTGAAGAAGATGTTAGATAATTCCAAAAATGTGAAACACTCCTCCTAAAGGCCGGAAATTTAGCAAGACAACGAGGCTGTTGATTGAAGCATGAAGTATATCTGCAGAAAATAAACTCGTTAGTCACAAAGTAAATTTATAAGCAGCCTGCAAGTATAGATATAAGTTCTGTGCATCGCAGTCTTGATTTTTATTTGATTCAGCGCGTAATTCTATTGTTTTCACGGACTATTAAGTTTCCGGTAATGGGGCGCTTCCGGTTAACAAGCTAGCTGCTATCGAGGAACTCCTCGAATGCAGGAAAGGGTGCGCCGCACCTAATTCGGGCTTTACAGTTTACAGATTAAGGCGAGGCATCACCTCAAAGTAACATTGTCGTCTTTAACTTTCGACCTCCATTCTCTTCCCCCAGCCAATTTTACTCTACCGTGACACCAGCTACTGTGGTTTCCTTTCCCACGAGAAAATTAGTTGAAATGCCCCAAAAATAGTATTTTTATGCATAAAATAGTGCCAGAGTGATTGCCCTACTTCCTAATCATAATAATATAGGTACGTATACACTATACATATATACTTCTATTAAGAAGCAGTGAAAATGGAATGGAGGCTTACAGAAAAAAAATCCGAATAAAAGTATAATTATGTTTACAGAATAAAGCAATAATAAAATTTGTTGTAGGTCATTTTTTAGGGAGATAAAGTTTTATTCAGACAATTTCGCTTTTTTCAAACAGATGTGTTCTCGTGGAAAAACAGAAGAAAGTTTAACCGATATTTGGTTAAAGTTTATGCAGTGAAGTTAATTTTTGTTGCAGCGAATCTTTCATCGGAAATCCATGTAAAAAGTTTATCTTCTGTTTTTTCTGTGTTACTATAAAAATATGTTATCATAAACTCCAGTGACGCATAGTTCTGTAAAATAATAAAATACTAATTCATTTAAAATCGAGTATTTTGAGGATAATGAACAAAGTGTTTACAGAAGAAAATCTATCTTTCTTATTAATGAGCGCAAAATTGAGCAGCTGCTGTAGCATCCCAGTAATAAAATACTGGAATAGGTCACTATCATGAGAAAACCAGTTAGTGGTTTATTAATCATAATAATAATTAAACACTACAATTTTATTTCAGCATTAGTTGCAGTACAATTTCAAACTAATCTCTCTTACAAACAATAACAATACCATGAACATGAACCATGAGCATCAATTTCCAGTAGAACTTCTTCAAAGATTTGTAGAAAGGTTGTTATTATTAACTGTTTATAAAGATTTATTAGATAATATTAAATAATATTAGAAATACCACACTTACAATTTTGATACAAATTATCACGGATGGGAAATATTTTGAATAAATACACATATTGAATTTTATAATTTAATTGCTTGCTGTAAGTACATTAAAAGTTAATTATTAACACATAGTTCCAATACAATATTCAATAATTTATAATAATTTTTTTAATAATAATAAAATTACAACTTTAATATAAAACGAATATCAAATAATTATTTATTACCTGTATGCCAAGAACCTTTAATAAGATTAGGGATTTTTTCCACGATATAATGTTTATTTATGCACA
The DNA here is from genome assembly GCA_010014905.2 of Druon quercuslanigerum. NCBI lineage: Eukaryota > Metazoa > Arthropoda > Insecta > Hymenoptera > Cynipidae > Druon > Druon quercuslanigerum. The sequence goes on from JAAAKG020147018.1 coordinate 26,688, forward strand.
TTTTGTATACTGCTTGTTATTAACAAAATAATAAACGTCAAATTTTCAATAAATTTTTTTTCTTACAATATCAATGCTGAGGTACTATTGAATCTGTTAAAGTAAAAAAAAGCACTTACTTATGTAAAAAAAATTTCAGTTGCATATGTATTTATAAAATTGCTAATAATAATTAGTAATTTAAATATAAGCCAAAAATCTAGATTAAATATAAACATTGATGTGCTTTCGACAGAACATATTGAGAAAACAATCAAATTTCCACAAATAAACGTTCCTTTTGGGCATTTTTTAAATATATTTTTTATAACCAATTTAATATATATTCCCTGTTAAGAATTTGTTGTGCACCTAGAAAAAGTTCTTATTAAATTAAACGAAAAAAAAACTTTTTTACTAGGTTCTTTTGAATCAAACAACAAATATTTTCATATTAAAAGAAAATTTATTTAATATTAATAAATGACGTCACGCAGTTTCTTCCATTTAAATAAATTATTTTTTAAAATGATTTTCTTGATTAAAAAAAAATTAATTTGATTTAAAAAAGTTACAATACTAGGAACAATCAAAGAAATACTTTCTTCAGAGTCAGTAATTTGAAATACGCAAATTATTTCTTTGATTCAAAGAAAGACTTTCTTAATACATATTACTAATGTGCCACGAGATTGCGCTGAACAAATCAGTTAGATTATTTTACGTTACCGCATCTTTCGGAAAATGTGTTGTCAAATTTTTGTGATAAACAAGTGTGCGACATCATTGCATCGTAGGGATAGTAGTTATTTACAGAAAGCATACCAGCTTTCTAACGTGTGAATATATACTTTTATTCTGCACGGCGTAACCTCGCTTCTATGTAAATTTTTGTTACTTCTGTGCACAATTTCGTCGCAATTTATTTTGTTATCTTAAATTGTCGTCAAAAATTGTAAATTGGGAAAGAAAAAAATTCATTTACACAAAAAAAAATTAAAATACAAATTTTCTTCAGGTGAACAAATAAACCATACAAGTTTCTTGAAACTCGAGTTGTCGAATCTGATTTTATTGAAAAAATATTCCCATGCGAAGAAAAACGAAATTTGTTTGCTTTTTGCTTGTATTTATTTAGAAACATTATCGATTAAAATTTAATGGAATTATTTACTTCATGAAGAACCCAATTTATTTATAATTCATTATTGGATTTAAAGAAAATGTGTATTCATTTCAAACTAACCTGTTCTCTTTTTTCAAGCAAAACGTTTATTTCATTTAAAGAAATGTAAATATAAAATCAAAATTTATATTTCTTTAATTCAAAGAAATTTTTCATTTAAAGGAATTAAAATTCAAATTACGAAATATTTCATTAAATCGAATACAAAAATTAACAAAAAAATTTCTTTAAGCGGGGACTTCGGTCGTTTTGGCGAATAAAAAATTTTTTCAGAATTTTTTTAAAATCCTTTTAAGTTTGCTCTAAAAGATCACCCAAAAATTAAAAAATGTTAAGAAACCGTTGGCGGAAGGAAAAACAACCACTTTAACTAACCTCACTTGTTTTTTGATTTTAGATGATACTGCGATGAGTTATGAATGGCACCGCACACCACCTTTTGAAAATGGTCTGTCACCGGATTATTTCTTCATATTTTTGTACAAAAAGTAATATAAAGTATAATAAAGTTACCTTAACCGGATTAAAAAAAAAATTTTAAGTGGTTTTTTGCACCAAAAAGACCGAAGTCCCCGCTTAAATCAAACAAATGTTTCTTTGACCATATATCAATACTAAAATTTCTTTGATTTAGAGAAAGTTTCTTTTATTCAACAAAACTTTTTTCTGGGTGTAGTTAATAAGCAATTTTAAAATAGTTTCAATTGTGTTATGTAAGAAAAAAGAGATGAAAACTTGAGAAATAAATCGAAATTTGTTCATAGAATTGTTTATCAGAAGAGCGATTTTTAATTTTTGCTTAAAATCATTACTAATTGCAGATTTAATACAAAATATAAGACATTGTAGTTAATAAATCATTGTTTCCAACATTTGTGCACTTTATTTTTTCAACTTGCTATAATTTCTTCCAGATTTTTAAATCAATTTTATCCGAATTAATCCGAAACCATCCGAAGAAAGTTTTCAGTTCTTTTTAATTTTTTTTAATCCTCGTGCTAACCTAAAAATCAATCCGACTGAATTTAAATCTCTCTTAGCAATGCCACTTCTCCTTTTATAATCCGTAATACATCTTACAATCCAATCCGAATGAATCCGGCTATCGCTGTTGAATCGTACTCCAGCATGGATGAATCGGAGTGAATCCGAAACCAATCTAAGTGAATCCCACACCAATCAGAAAAAAAACTTTCATACCTTCTCAATCAGATGCCAATCCAAGTGAATTAGAGACTGATCCGGAGCAACTTTTAATAATTTTCAATCACAGTGATCAATCGGCATATACATCCGAAACTCATCCAAAAAGTATATTCAATCCTTTTCAATCTGTGCATAAATATCAACTCAAGTCTAATGAAATCTGATAACATACTTCACTTTTGTCCATTCCCTCCATTTAATATAAAATAATCTGATGCCCATCTGTCGCTGACTTTTAAATCTTTAAGAATCAATACACGAACATCAACTTCAATGACTGTTTTCACGCATCTTTCAATGTTTTCCAGGAATCTCAAAATGTATCAAATGTTGCCAATTTACATAATACTACATTAGTTTAAAGTCATAGATCATATCCGTTTAAGAAACGCTTACTATTACTGTACTTTCCAATAACCCTGAAAATGTTCTCAGTTTTCGCGTATTTATCGCCGTTTTCGAGATGACTCAAAACTTTGATTTTTCCTATTGAAATTTTGAATTCTTCTTGAAGGATTAAAGTTTAAGGTGGACGGTACAGTGTCCCTTTATGAAACCCTAGCAAATTATTTTCTATTCTTTTAACGTATTATTACAGACTGACGAGATTAAAGATCGGATTTATTAGACGTCCCGAGACCAAAAGAGTGAGATAAATTTAGCTCGAAATTTGTAAATTCCAACAGACGTATCTTGTAATTTGGGTACTAATTATTAAAAAATTGATTTTTTGCCAAAAAAAGTATTGAATGTAAAAAATAAGCGCGTTTAAAAAATTCCTGAAAAATGTATGCAATAATTTCATCAAACAGACTTTTCTCGAAAGTTTTGTATCACAGAGTGGAATAGTATAGTTTGTAGGTGCGGCTAATTACTAAAAATTATCCGTTTTTTAATTTTTTTGTATCTGCTCAATCAAATTTACCAAATATGAAAAATACATATGCTTAGAAGTTAAGTCAAGAATTTTCTGATATATCCAGTACATGTACGATAACTGACAAATATAAGCAAACCAAACGTGATAAACCCACTTGAGTTATTTTCTCAATATTTATGCTCTCTGAATCTGATTCAGTGAAATTTCACCGATAGAAATAACTGAAAATGGGTCACGTACAATCAGTGAAAAGTTACTTATTCATTCAGTGATATAAACACTTTTGAAAGTTTGCAGCACTGCACCCTGCATATTTAGGAGTCATAATAAAATAAGATTTTAGTAGATTCAATCAAATAATCATAGTACAAACTGAAAATCCATAAATGTGATCAAATATTTAAAAAATGTGAAACGCTTCGGTGCTTTTAAATAACAAATAACTCCACAAATTACATTAATTTCAAGATTCCACTGTCATATTCATTACCGTCGAATTCTGTACTTTTTATACGTAATCATCACGTAATCATCATCATCACTGATTCATATGTAAAGGGTAAGGATATATATTTTAGCTTGAAACAATAGATCAAAATAAAATTTAAAACAGGATATTGTAATCAATCGGACTGTTAAATAAATGAATTTAAAACAATCTGCACGCTGCCTAACGGTTGGTTCTCGAGCTTCGCGCTCAATAATATATTTATCTCGCGCTTCGCGGTCGATGATATTTTCACTCTGCTACTCAATGTTCAATACTTTTATATGAGGTCTATATTATATTTACTTATGGACGTCGGCCTGTGATTTCTTATTCAGATATTGCGAAATAAAGTAAAAATTGTATTTATCATGATTACTTTGATATTTGTATCTTATTTTGCCTTAAATGTTATTCTTAGCCGCGCTGAAACATATATCATTTCAATAAATTTATATCATTATACTTCATAATATGCATTGATATTAAAACATAGGTGTATTTATTGCCTTGCTTTTCTAATTTTGTTATTTTTCATTATTAATATTTTTTTACCATTAAAAAAATCTACTCGTTCTGTCGTAATATAATTGTTCATAACAAATTTTTAAATCCTTATACGGTGAACAACTCTCATATTTTCATTTTTTTCATACCTTGTATAGTTTTCCAAAAAATTTAATTTTTTTTATTTTTAATATAATTTTTTTTTACTAAAACAAAATCTACATATCCTATCAAAAAATAATTCATAACAAATTTGTAGATCTTTTTTGGTTGAACCCCTTTTGTCTCATTTTTTCGCAGCTTGTGTCGTTTATCAAAAAATGTATTTTTTTTTTATTTTCAATGTTGTTTTTTACAACAAAACAAAAACTAATTGTCCTATAAAAACGTGATTTATTGCAAATTGGTAGATCTTTTTTAGGGGCATAATTTTCGTTGATTCATTTTGAAAATGCTATCACTCTGGTATTTTCTTTTTATGAAAGACAGTCATAGAGATAAATTGTTCGTATTTTTGTGCACTGAAAATAGCCGTATATGTAATTTTCAAATCTTGAAAAAAGCGGTCTCAAAAAACTTGAAAATGCCCTTAACGTTTTGAATTTTTATCAAAAATTGATGGTTAACGAACTCGATCTTTCTTTTTGGTCTCTCAAACTGTGTAACAAAGAAATAGTTATAGAAATAGTTATCCGGTATGTAGACTTTTTTTCTGACTTAGGGGGCCTAAAAATGTCGACATTCGATGAAATCCGTGAAATTCAGTTTTCACATAAAACTAATATCTTCAAATTATGGATCAGAATGTAATAATTCATTTTTTTTGCGAACAAAATTTGAATTTTTGAGTTTTTTAAACAACATTTAAAAATTCGTTATGAAAATCTTGTATGGCCTTCAAAAAGTAATGTTTTTCTTTTTCTGACTTTTTTCCACATCACGCTTTGGCTTCAAATGTTCATTTTTTGTTTGTTTGTATTTTTGGCACTATAAATAGGTGTACATATTATTTTCAAATTTTGAAACAAGTGGTCTCAAAAGTTTTTCAAATGCTCTTAAGTTTTTGACTTTTTATCAAAAATGACTGGTTAATAAATTCAATCTTCTTTTCTGGTCTCTCAAACTGTGTGCCAAAGCACAATTCGAACTGATTAGTCTTTGAAAAGTCATTCGGTATACAAACGACAACAACGATGACGGCAGAAAGACAAACACCAACGTTTCGATTGAATATTTTCTTCAAATTATGAACCAAAATTTCCTTTTCATTTACTGAAGGCATATTTCACTGATTATTGATGTTATTATTATGTAAATAAATTTACAATTTCTTGTTTATATATAAAAGCAGAACATAATTTTATACATTATTACTATATTTTAATTGTTGATCTTAGATTAATTGACCAGGAAATATTTCATTATTAATTTTAGCTCTTAATTTTGTTTGTCTACTGGTCTATATCAATATTATTAAAATATTGATAAATCTTAAGATTGTGAAAAAAATGT